>JALPQD010000384.1:59250-122277 GCA_023101885.1 Typhlomys cinereus | reverse complement strand
GCCAGCCGGAAGCCGCACGTGCAGGGCCTGGGAGAGAGAGGCACCCACTCTGCCCGGCGGGCCCCACCCGGCGAGGTTCCCCCAGGATAAATAAGCACCCCACCGGTGCCCAAGCACCCCTTAACCTCCACTCCGCCGTCCTCAACCGTGGCACGACCCAGAAGCTCGGGCCCCGCCCACCCCCAGAGCCCCCTGTCCAATAATTCAGTTTAGAGGGAGAAACACGTAGAGTTAAAATAAGATCTTAAGAGTTAAAAAAACGACAAATGCAAAGTCTAAGTGCAAGCCAATGAGAAAACAACACCATAAACAAAATCTCCCACTGAAGGAATTAATCCCTATTTTGTGACTCCCAATTCCAAACCAGAACAAACCCAGGGAAAATGGCCAGAAAAGCCTGAACCCAGGAATACCGACCTTCGAAATATGTGATAAGATTACCATGTTTCAATACTATTAAAGAGGAAATCAGGGAGGAAGATTAATAAGCAATCAATCGCTTTGAGGAGGAACACAACATACGAAAAGTGAAGAGTTTAGAAAAACAGGCAAGAATCAAAAACTGGCATAGAGCAGTTAAAACAGACGACAAGCAGGTTTAAACTGAGCTAAAGAACAAGTTTATGCTCAACCCAGAACTCCATAGGAGTCTTTCGGTAGAACTAATGAAGTTAGAAAACATAATTTCAGATCTTGAAGATAAAGTGGGAGTATTAAACGCAGCCTCAATGGGAAGAGATAGTTAAAAACGCAAAAAGAGGCGTTGAAGAGAAATAAGTCCAGGAGATATGGGGACACCCTAAGAAGCCGAACATGCGTATGCCAGTAATACCAGAGCAGAATCTCAAATACCACCCTGTTAGGTGAGAATGATGTCAAACGATCATCAATAAAAACTTTCCGTTCCCTCATCTAAAAAAGACAGGCCCATCCAAGAAAACAATATGCCATGAGGCACACCGAGCCAAACAGATATGACCAAAACAGAACCTTGCCACGGCAAAATATAGTCAAACACTCGCACATTCAAATAAAGAAATGGTGCTGAAGGAGCTTCAAGATTAGAAAAAACAAGTCACTTTTAGGGTAAAGCGGCTATTAATAGACAAAGGACTTCTCAGTCTCAACATAAAGCAGAAGAGCTTGAGAGACATACTGCGTATTTAATGAGCAAAAATATCAAACCCAGGCTTATTTTAACCCTGCGAAAACTATACAGTTCATGATCAGGGAATAAAGACAAATCCTTCCAGCCAAAGGAAACTTGAAGGGATACATGTCCACCAGAACCAGGCCTCAAAAATGCTACAAATAATACGCAAGCGTGAAGAAAAAAACAAGCATTCCAGGCATAGCAATAGGCAAGTATAACCCATTAAAATTGAGCAATAAGACTTATAAAAACTACTAAACATAATAAATTGTCTGGAATCAAAGAATAGTTTCAACCATTTATAACCTAGAATGTTAATGGAATTAACTGCACCGAGCAAGAGACAAGCAGATTAAAACATGGATTAAAAATCACAATCCATCAATCTTCTGCCTTCGGGAAACCCATCTCACCACAAAAGAATAGAGCAACGACTCTTAAAAATAAAAGGCGGGTCACAATGCTACAAGCGAATGAAGCAGAAAACAGCAGGGGGTAGCATTATTGTGGAAGAAATAAAATTTTTTACAGAAATTGTGACAAATATTAAGGTTATACGAACAGCCTGGTGGGTCAGCAGTTTTCAGAGTTTCTAAAAACAAAAAAGTCTAATATGGCGCGTAGTATTGAAACAATCTCCACTCTCAAGGTCCCTGTGAGAATCTCCCCCCTTCAAGGTCCTCGGAGAAATTGTTTTCAGTATGTCCAGTGCCGCTAAGCCGGCTTGCCCCCTCCCCACACAGAACTCCGGGAAAATGCTCCCCTCTCAAGGTCTAGTATGTGCAGCTATGCCAAACACCACCAAGGCCTTAGTATTATTATTGTAACTATGACCGAAGCTTCATCCCAACCCACCTGCTACTTGCACAAAAAGTCCACCCTGTGGCGGATGTGTTGACCAGACCTCGCCCACCAAGAACTGCCACGACTTCTACCAGAACATCTATGGTCACCCTTGGCTGACTCAACGTCCTTGTGTGCTTTAAAAACTGTGCCAAAGAGTGCTATAGAAAAATATGTTTTGCTACCCTATACCCTATAAAAACCCTACCCCGACCTCAGTCTTGGCCGCGTTCTTCTCTTTGCTTGGCAGGAGGGAGGCGGTCCTGCATGCCAGAATAAACCGCCTATTGCCATTGCAGCAGCCTCTCGGTCCTCGTGTCTCCTTTGTTGGGTCGGGGCGGGTGACTTGGAGGAACTGCGGTTTACCAACATCATGGTGCATTAGAGCCGGGTAAAGGGGAGTCCCCAACACAGCCCCCAGGAGAACGTACGACCCAGGGTTGAAGGTGAGTGGAGGCTCCCGAAATTGTCGTGGTGTCTCGTGCTTTGTGGTCTGTGAAATCATCTGGGCTCATAGGGGGTTTGGCTCGTGAGACGCAGTTGGTCGGATAAATTCTCAACGCGTGTGGTCGGGATAGTTCTCAACTCAAGTTGGTGCGGATAATTCTCAACGCAGTTGGTCGGGGTTTTCCAACGCAGTTGGTCGAGGGGGATTATTCTCAACGCAGTTTTGGTCCGGGATATGTCTCAGGGAGCGCAGTTGGTCGTGGAGGGATAATTCTCAATACAGTTGTTCGGGATAATTCTCAACGCAAGTATGGTCGGTGAATATTCTCAACTGGTCTCATGGTGCGACTGGGGTATTTTCGGAGAATGAGGAAAACATACCCGAGACGGTGCGAAGCGGCCGTGGGACACGACTGCCGCGGTGGAGTTGGCCCAAGGCTTCGATTTTAACTTTCAACTTTCTTCCCGGAGTGGCAGCCAGCGTCGACTAGCGCTCAGGGACTGGTCGTCTCGAATACTTGTTGGATTTGTTATGTGTCTCTAGTTCATCTGTGTTCTTAGGGTACTTACTTTTTATCAGGAAATTGAGGTACATAATGAAGGGCAGGGGCGTCAATCACGCCCCTTGACTTGAACGTATCAGCCGAAATTGGAGCGGACGATTAAGGCGGTAGTAGGACATAATTGTTGTCGGTGGATAGTCAGGGAAAGGAAACGTGGCAGGGTGTTGTTCTGACAGGCTTCAAGAGTAGGCCAGTGGCTTTCAGACCAAGCCGGCCTCCTGGGAGGATGAAGTTTACCACCCTCAATTTTGCTGATAGATTGCGATTCCATGTACCTTGCTCCTCGGGTGCGACGGTCGAAAATGTATATAATTGGTTTATAAAGAAAAGCACTCATGCCGGGGACACCGGGGGGTGGGGGCCAACCCAAACTGTAACACTGGAGGGGGCGCAGAAGTGGAAGCTGAGGGTCCTGTCCAAAGTTTTTTTGGTTCTGTGGTGAATTTGAGGAATCGGGGTTCATTTTGAATAGTTTACTATTTAAGTGTGTTTTATTTGCTTATTTATAGCTGGATTTTCCGGATAATATTTTGTTTTGGGTTGGGTTTCAAAAGAAAAACAAGCGATGGCCAATTTTCAAATTTATTGGCCGCGAGGGGAATTATTAATTAACATTTGGATTTTTTTGTGTACTTTGATATTATTTGGCATGCTCAATTTAAATGCACGAGTAGCAGGGCGACCATAAGAACAAAAGCAGGAGCAGGCTGGGTACGTCTGGGAAGCCTAAAATCATTTTGTTTTAAATCATTGGACTTTCTAAAGCTTCACAAAGAAGGTGAAAATATTGTTGTTTTTACCTAAAGATCTAATAAACATACACTTTTGGTAATTCCGTGTAAAAGTTTGTGTTTCCCGGATATGTAATAACCAACATATCTAACAGCCAGAAAGGAAAAAGGCTGTATAATTCTGAGAAATTCATGATGGAAGGTCTGTCATTCTCAACTGTAATGTAATGTGGCTAATGTCCCGTGTTTCCGAGGTGTACTCAGCCTAGTGTTCTGTTACAGTCTTTGCTAACGTTAATTGGGGATATAATGATGTTTTAAGATGAAGTCCCTAGAAAGCTGACTGTTTATAAGGAAGCGCTCTTTTAAAGGCAGTATTTTTATTAAAGGGTAAACAACAGGAAACCATCAAGGGTATGAAAAGAAAAATAATGTATGGTAGTTAGATGTGCAAGAGGTTTAAAGAAGGTTTAAAGAAGTTTTGGTTTTTTTTTGTTAAACAAAAGGGGTTTAGTGGGGGCTGCGCTATCTTACTTAGCTCGGTCAAAGTCTTTGCAGGGCGTTTTACTAGTTTGGGATTTCCGTTCCCACAACCGTGTTGGTCCCTTAAACAAGAGGTCGCCGGGTTGGTAGTGAGAACTTTTCGGGTTCCTGACCCCGGACTAGCCCCTTCTCGCTGCATATGGTTCCCGTACCCGTGTTACCGATGGCCCTTCTGCGTACTTCCCTCTATCTACCGAGGCGCCCCGTCTTGACCGCCTTGAACGCGGCCAATTCGGCCCATTCCGCCTTCGGCGCTGTCATGTAATATAAACCAAATGTCATAATTGTCAAAATGTTGTTTTTGTTTTTGACTTAAATAGTACAGCGGAGGCCCTAACGGAAGGCCATCAAATCTGCTCACCTGGAAAATTGTGTTTCCCAGAGGAACAGGGCTCGGGCTCATACATACAGACCAACAGGAAGTAAGAGAAGACTGGGAGTGGAAGCCCCAGAGCAGGCCGGGATTATTCCCGACCGAGGAAGGGAATCAGCTTGCAGCATTTAGAGCGATAACTCAAGTCCAGCTGTTAGAAGAGCGCCAACCTCTACTGCCAGCCTTATTGAACAAGGAGGGCCCTCAGGGGAGGGGGAAAGACCGTTGAAGTGGGCGGAAAATGGGCAAGCCGTGCAAAAGGTGAGTGGAGGATAATGATTTTTACCAATCTTGTAGGGATGTTTTAGTTAATGTCGACCCTTAATTTTGAAACCTGTAACGACCTTGTGCTACGAGTTGTAGTTCGCCAAACTGCGAAATATCCCTAAGACTCTTAAAGCCTACGGAATTCTATGGGCCGAGATAATTTCTGGCGATGTGTCGTTTCCGATGGTGATTAACATGCGGAATCCTAGGGTGGGATCAGGATATAGAATCTTATAAGCAAGTCAAAACAGAATAGCTGAGGAACCACACTAAGTGGCTAAGTTAATACACCCAAATGGAAGACTCTGGGCAAAGAGTAGGGCCGAGGCTGCACTTGAAATGATATCCATCCACCTGGAGGGATTCCCATCCGTTGGTCTGCTGTTTGCCGTGTGGGTGGGGATCAATTGAGCTTTAGCTTCAGTGTGGGTAATCCAATGGAACCGAAATCCCAGGTAAAAAATGGGGGTGCCCTGTATTGAAATGTCGGTGGCAGGAGGGATAGCGTGAGGGCCACATATACCGAATCCCATTGTTAACTAAAAGTACGGACAAAATAGAAAGACAGCGTTCACCATAGTGTGGACGCGTGGAGCATCGGTCCCCCAAAAAATTATTAGTGTGTGGTTTGGGTGATGACTGCTGAGGCTCGAGCCCTGACCATGAGTGGCCATCGTAGAGTGCTGAGCAGAGTGCAACGTATGGTAAGTGCGTTGACATAAGTCCTAGTTATAGTTGGTAGTGCGTGAGACAAGAAAATTACCCCAGGAAAGATATGTTAAAACTAGAATACCATACACAACCTAGAAAGTTAAGAGGCTAATGAACTTGTCACCAAAATAGAGCCGGAGAGGCGTAAGATAGACAAAAGTGGGCGAGGACAAAGCTTTGGAAGGGGGGCAATCAACAATAGAAATACCCAAAAAATCGAAAAGAGAGAGACTAAGGTTGGAAACAGGGAATGTATTCATTTAACTTCCAATGATCAGCAAGACTCCTATCAATGGAGATAAGCATCCATCAATCTGTAAGGGAGAGGATTGGCGAAGCCATCGAGAAGCGTGTCCATTTCTGTCTTGGAGGATGAATCCTTTGTTTCATAGTTTTGATACCTAAAAACGTATAAAAATAAGGCAGGTGACCTAGGACCTAATAAATATAGAAAAGGAAAAAAAATAGAAAAGAACCGACAAGACAGAGAAAGCCCAAAAGACTTAGACATTTGCCTTAGGGGATGAGATTAAAGCAGCAGTCCCAAACAGAAGCCAACTCAGGCCCCTCCCGACAAGGGGAAAAGGTGAAAAAATATGCTTTAAATATGACTAGAACGGGTGCATATTAATTGAGAAACGGTTTTGTAGAAGCACAAAGTGGAAAGCTTTCATATGGCACTAAAATGTCACCAAACAATGGGAGAAATTATCCACTGTAGTGGACAGCATTTGCCCCCTGAACACCCAGGAGCCAGGGGATCGACCACACCCACGGTAGGAGGCATCACATGTAATAAAGGCACTGAAGCCATACTCCCCGAAAGGTCACGATGTGAAAGAGAGTTTGCCATACTGATAAGATTCCAACAAAAAGGAACGCCCAAAGGGTAGAGGCCAGGTGAGCATGAAAAGGCGTCATGAAAGAACGTTAGGTTATACAACATAAGAGGGGCCAATTTGGAAGCCTAAGCGTTTGTTCTATGTTAATTGACTATATAGGGGGGTCCGGACAAAATTCTAAAGTGCTCACGGCTTCACGTCCTGAGGCATTTTGTCAACTTTTGGATTTTACCGGGAAAATGTTTAATGATCAGAAAGATGACAGGAGTGGTTCAAGGGCAGAAAAGGAAAGAGAGGCAAAGTTACAAAAGTAGAATACAATGACGAGGAACTTAAGGAGGATGGAAACCAAGGGGAAAAGAATCAAAACAACGATGCCATAAGATGTTTAAAAGAGGCCAGGGACAGTGAGAAGTTCGTTGACAGACAAGAGAATCTATGGGCTAATGGAGTTTTATTTAGTATCTGAAAACGAAAGGGATAGGTCTTGCCCTAAGAAAGGAAAAGAAATAAAGGCTTGACGAGACAGATGGACCTTATCCAAAAATGTCGCATAAGATAAGTCCTGCAAAGTAAAAGGACTTGTGACAGGTTTTATAAGCTCTTAGGGCGTTTAGACAGAGAGACCCTAAAAGACAAACATGGATGTATCCACACAAAGTAAACTCTTAGACAAAATCTTGGAGCTTTTACCGGCACAGTAAGATGGCCTGAACATTTTGGTGAGTTTATCCTAGTAGTGCCACTTCCCAGTTACAATGGTTCAAAAAAATCCTTGGTGTAGATCGGTTGGGAAAGTTTAACAACTGGGTTTTGTGCCTCTTTATAGATGGACTTTTAAAAGTAATAGGTGCCCATCTAATAAAGGAACCATCTAGGAACGGCATACGCGAAAAAGAACATTGTAAGTCAAATAAAATGCGCGGGTATCGTACCAGACAGCGTGCTTTCCCTCAAAAAAACCCTGAGTCAGCCGGGAAGCAGCCAAGATCGAAATCAATAACGGGGCCAAACTTGTGTATAAACCCCGCGCGTGAGGGAGGGTGGCGTGAAATGTACACAAATGGCAATCAAAAAGGTTAAGGTCATGGGGGAATAGGACCCAAAAAAAGCTAGAGACGCAGGAAAAAGACCCGGATGCTGGTAGGGCTGGGGTCTGCAAGCTGAAAAAGAAGAATCCAAGGAAAATTCGGGGGAGTTCAAGGTCTTTTAAACTTACCGGACGGGAACCATAGACCACCACTAAAGAAAGTAACAATTGGAGTCAACCATTGGAAAAAAACTAAACAAAACAAGATGGGACGTAGACACCAAAGCCAGGGGCGCAGTGGTTCAAAAAACTGGTATCGGAGTTGCGGCTGCTCCCATAAAGGCTAACATACCCTCAAAACTTTACTCACTCAAATAAACGGGAAAAAAGCTGGGGGCCCCTCAGTATCTGTCTGGGGTTGCGTTTTTGCTTGTGGGCCCCTGCGGGTTTTGGGATCGCGTGGTCTTAAAAAGGCCTTTATTCTGGGTGAGCACAGATTGGCCAACGGTGCGAAGGTGGTGGGTGTTTAGACGAGGCATTACCAACCCATAAAATGTCCACCGACAGTAAAGACCGCGGGACGCGGAGGGCGGGGGCATCCGGAGTGCAGAAAACAAAAAAGGGAAGAAAAAGAGGGAAAAGGGGAGGAGGAGAGGGAGCCGGGAAAGACGAATTGTTCGGCTTAAACTAATTCAGAACTTCCCCAAAGAAAAGGTGGTACTGTGGAAGCACAACGGGCCACTTTAATGGGTACACGCAAATTGTGCCCCCTCCTGACCGGGTTTCTTCCCTCCCCCCCTGGTGGTCAGGCCGTTTTACCGCGTTCTCCCCACAACGTCTCATATGGTCGCTGGGCGGCTCGCTCAAGTGAAGACCCCTCTCCCGCTCTACCCATAAGGTCCCTGTGCGCCTCTTCGCCGCGGACCTATACCAAGGAAAAATCTACAAAGGCGGACCCTGTTATATCCAGATCACCTGAAAAAAATCCCGTACTATAGCGAACGTCTCGCGCCGCTTGCCCCCCAAAAAAAAATCAACCCACACACAGCCCCGGTCAACGGTAGTAAATGCTCGACGCGGCCTCGAGAAGGAAATCAAAGGTCCTAGTTAGTGCATGCTATCCAACACCAACATGCCTTAGATTATTATTGTAACTATGACCGAATTCACACCCCAAGCCCCCTGCGTCACTCGTGTTGCAAGAACAAACCAAGTCAGCGCTGTGGCGAGATGTTTACCAGCCCTCGCCCGAAAAGCCAAGACTTGCCGCACAGGAGAAACCTTCACCAGAACATCTCGATGGTGTCCCCGCAGTTGGCTGACTCAACGTCCTATTGTGCTTGTAAGAAACTGTGCCAAAGAGAATAGAGCTATAGAAAAATGATGTTTTTAAGGCTACTCCCTATACCCCTATAAAACCAACCGAGCTAGCCCCGACAGAGTCAGTCGGGCCGTTCTTCCTGCTTGCAGGAAGGGAGGCGGTCCTGCATGCCACGAATCAAACTCGCCTATTGCCATTGCAGCAGCACTCTCCGTCCTCGTGTTCTCCTTTTGGGTCGGGGGGTGACTTGGAGGAACTTGTGGTTCCACATTATATGTTACAGACAAAGTGGACTTTCAAACCAAAGAAAATTATAAGGAGACACGGATGTGATCATCATTGTAGTCACAGGTAAAATCACCATGAAGACCTTCACATACAACATATATGCCACCCAATACGGGCCCCGCAACATTCATTAAGAAAACCCTACAGTGTCTAAAGCAAGAAATCAACCCCCAAACGATAATTCTTGGGGACTTCAAAACCGCCCTCTCAACATGGGATAGATCAAAAGCTTAACAGAGACACTTTGGAACTTAATCAAACCCTTAAAGAAATGGACCTTACAGATCTCTATCAAAATTTTCATCCACGCACCAAGGAATACACATTTTTCTCAGCAGCACACGGAACTTTCTCCAAAATAGATCACATACTGGGCCACAAAACGAATCTACACATGTACAAAAAAGGTGAAATTCTAACCTGTGCCCTGTCAGACCACCATGGCCTAAAGCTGGACATCCACAACACAACAAACAAGAGAAAATACACTAAATCCTGGAAACTTAACAATATGATGCTGAATGAGAACTGGATTCAGGAAGAAATTAAAAAGGAAATTCAAGATTTCCTGAAAGTTAACGATAACGAAAATACAACTTACCAAAATCTCTGGGACACAATGAAAGCTGTTCTAGGAGGGAAGTTCATAGCTCTTAATGCCTACATCAAAAAAATGGAAACATCAGAAATAAACAACTTAACAATGCAGCTTAAAGCTTTAGAGAAACTAGAGCAATCTGATCCCAAAAGTAGTAGAAGAGAGGAGATTAGCAAAATAAGGGGAGAAATATCTGAAATCGAGATTAAGAAAACGAGAGAAAAAATCAACCAGTCAAAAAGCTGGTTCTTTGAAAAAATCAATAAGATTGATACACCCCGGGCTGGAGAGGTGGCTCAGGAGTTAAGCCTTCACCTTGCGGGTGGAAGGTCCTGAGTTCAGATCCCAGATCCCACGTATAGACGCCGGGCGGAAGCAGGGGCGGCCTGCGCTTCTGGTCCTGGTAGGTGGGAGCCTGTGAATCCCAGAGCAGAATGAGGTGGAGGCGTCAATGGTGGTTTGCGGGTTCATCCGTGGTTCTACACACACACAGACACACACGCGCGCACGCACACAAACGCACATGCGCACATTTGAATAAATAATAAAAAAGATTGATACACCCCTAGCTAAATTAACCAAAAGCAGGAGAGAGAAAACTCAAATTAACAAAATCAGAAATGAACATGGAGCTATCACTACTGATACCCAAGAAATCCAGAGAATTATAACATCATATTTCAAAAACTTATACTCTGTGAAGTTTGACAACACACAAGAGATGGATGAATTTCTAAGTAAACACAACTTACTTAAATTGAATCAGGAAGTTGTGAATTATTTAAATAGTCCTATAACATATAAGGAAATTGAAGAAGTAATCTCAAATCTTCCACCAAAAAATGTCCTGGACCAGATGGATTCAGCACAGAGTTCTACCATACATTTAAGGAGTTAATAACACCAATACTCCTTAAGCTGTTCCATCAAATAGCAAAGGAAGGAACACTACTAAATTCCTTCTATGAAGCTAATATCATTTTAATCCCAAAACCTAATAAAGATACACTTAAAAAAGAAAATTATAGGCTGATCTCTCTGATGAACACAGATGCAAAGATTCTCAACAAAGTCTTAGCAAATCAGATTCAAAAACATATTAAAAAGATTATTCACTGGGACCAAGTAGGCTTCATCCCCGGCACACAAGGTTGGTTCAACATACGCAAATCAATAAATGTAATTCATCATGTAAACCAGTCCAAAGTCCAAGACCACATGATACTCTCGATAGATGCAGCGAAAGCTTTTGCCAAGATCCAACAGCCTTTTATGATCAAAACGCTAGAGACAGTAGGAATGGAAGGAACCTTTATCAATATAATAAAAGCTGTATATAACAAGCCCACAGCAAGGATTATGCTCAATGGGGAATAATTGGAAACATTCCCACTTCGATCAGGAATTAGACAAGGCTTTCCACTCTCACCACTTCTATTCAATATTGTACTTGAAGTGTTAGCTGAAGCCATAAGGCAAGAAAGGGATATAAGAGGTATTCAAATCTGCAAGGAAGAAGTCAAGCTATCCCTATTTGCAGATGACATGATCTTATACTTGAGTGATCCCAAAAACTCCACCAGGAAGCTTCTGGAACTAATTGAGAAGTTCAGCAGGGTGGCAGGATACAAAATAAATGTGCAAAAATCAGAGGCCTTCCTATATGCCCAAAATGAAAGAAGTGAAAAAGCCTTGAGAGAAATAGTCACATTTACTATAGCCCCTAAAAAAATGAAATACCTTGGTATAAACCTAACCAAGGAGGTAAAAGACCTTTACAACAAAAACTTTAAAATCTTAAAGAAAGAAATAGCAGAAGACACCAGAAGGTGGAAAGACCTCCCTTGTGTCTGGATTGTCAGACTCAACATCGTAAAAATGACCATCCTACCAAAGGCAATATACAGATTCAATGCTATACCAATCAAAATCCCAAAGCAATTCTTCAAAGAAGTTGACCAAACAATCTCAAAGTTCATATGGGGGCACAAAAGACCCAGGATAGCAAAAACAATCCTGAGTAACAAAAACACAGCTGGAGGTATTGCCATACCAAACCTTAGTCTATACTACAAATCCATAGTTATAAAGACAGCCTGGTACTGGCTCCAAAATAGACACTCAGATCAATGGATAAGGATTGAAGACCCAGATATAAGCCCACAAAGTTACAGCCATTTGGTCTTTGACAAAGGAGCCCAAAGAATCCAATGGAAAAAGAACAGCATCTTCAACAAATGGTGCTGACAAAACTGGATCTCCACATGCAGAAGATTAAAGCTGGACCCGTACTTGTCACCATGTACAAGACTTAATTCCAAATGGATCAAGGACCTTGATATCAGGCCAGAGACTATAAAAACCATAGTTGAAAGGATAGGGAACTCCCTCGAGCTGATTGGGCTAGGCCAACATTTCCTAAACAGACATCCAATGGCACAGTCACTGATACCAACTCTCAACAGTTGGGATCTTGTGAAATTAAAGAGCTTCTGTTCAGATAAAGAGATTATAACGCGAGCTCAAAGGCAACCCACAAAATGGGAGAAAATCTTCACTAACCACTCATCTGATAGAGCTCTGCAGTCCAGAGTGCACAAAAAACTTAGAAAATTAAACACCAAGGAAACCAATGGCCAAATTAGAAAATGGGCCCTGGAACTTAAAAGAAATTTTACAAGGGATGAAATTAAAATGTCTAACAAGTGTCTCAAAAATGCTCCACTTCCTTAGCCATCAGGGAAATGCAAATCAAAACTTCCCTGAGATATCATCTCACCCCGGTCAGGATTGCAAAAATCCACAATACAACAAATGCTGGAGAGGATGTGGAGAGAGGGGAACTCTCCTACGTTGCTGGTGGGAATGCAGGCTCATACAGCCATTCTGGCGAGCCGTCTGGAGATTCTTAAAGAAATTAAAGATTGAAATGCCATATGACCCTGCTATTCCACTTTTGGGAATAACCCCCCATACAGCAGAGGTTCACCTCGATACCACAAGCACGACCATGTTCATAGCAGCACTGTTTACAATAGCAAAGTCATGGAATCAGCCCAAATGTCCAACAGTTGACGAGTGGATAAGGAAACTGTGGTACATCTATACAATGGAGTACTACTCAGCCATCAAAAATGATGAATTACTGCAATTTGCCGGGAAATGGATGTCATTAGAAACAATTATATTAAGTGAAGTATCCCAGACCCAGAAAATTAAGCGCCGTATGTACTCCCTAATAGGTGGCTCCTAGTACTAAACCCACCCAGCCCACCTAAAGACAGTAATTCCAAGGATTATGAACAGGAGGGATGGGGTAGGAGGGCCACACCAGAACCAAGGAGAGAAGGGACCATGTTACAGCAGGGAAAATAGGCCTCCACCAAGGACCCAAATAAGTAATGAGACATCTGATTAAGTTCACAGACTTTTGTTCCTGATCATTTACTACTGAGGGGATGTGATCTCACCAGAAGAGGAGGGCATATAGTCTGGCAGATAAAAAGTAACCATTTTGCAAATGGGTGATAGACCCCTCCCTTACTATGGTTTCCCACTTTTATTACATCTACCTTTGAATGTGCTTTTATCACAAGACTCTAGTTTAACAGCTTTTTGTTTCTGGCCAGGGGGTAACATACAATGCCCACCAGGATGGGGTAAAGGGCATTGCAGGAGCAGCAAAAATGCAAAAGAAAATCAACAAACCACAATCCAGAACTTCAGAGGCTCTATATCAACCACCTAGAACTAGGCCAGCTTAGTCTCTCCCCATCCTGAAGCTCAGGGAAATTTGCGGAAGAGGCGGGGTAAGAGTGTAAGAGCAAAAGGATGGGAGGAGCAATGATATGTAAGATACTCTATACTAGTTAGGGCTGAAGCAATCATAATTGGACTTTGCATGCCCTGCGCATTGTCCAACACACTGTTGACCTCACAAAGTCTAGCATCTGCTAAAGGCACCAAGATCCTTGGAGGCAAAGGATTGGCAGCCACAGCAGTGTTCCTATACCTAAGGGGAACATGGGAAAGGGTTCATGGAAAGGCCACTGGGTCCTTTTACGTTATCGGAGAGGAGGGCCCAGAGGAAAATCAGACATGCACAAGAAAGGACTCTCTGGGAATTGGGGCGGGAGGCACTGGGGGATGGGAGGGAGAGGGGTGGGGAGGGAGAACAGGATGTACGGGGGGAGGAGGAGGGAGGGAGGGAATTGGTGTACCTAATAAGTTTGTATGAGCTGAAATAAAAAAAAAAAAAAAGAATTGCCAGATGGCTCACCAGAGTGGTTGTATGAGCCTCCATTCCCAAAATCAATGTAGGAGAGTTCCCCTCTCTCCACATCCACTCCAGTATTTGGTGTTTGTGGGAACCGGTTCCCCCTCACACATCAATTCACTCACTCACACAGACAGCTGCTGGCTGTGATGAAAGTAGGTTCCAGTCATCCCCACATCCGCCTCTACCCCCAGAGTCTTGACACAGGACAGGGAGATTGTGAGAAGCAGATCTCTCTTTATTGGGGGGGAGAAAAGGAACTTTTATAGACAAAGGCCACCAAGGCGCGAAACTGGCATCCAATTGTATCACAAGGTCAAGACATCCTACAGGTGCTAATGGACAAGTTCAATGTCACTCACACAGGGGGCAGGTAGATACCTGAAAGCCAGTTAGGGCTCTCTGTGAAGTGATCAGGTTATGCCCAAGACCCTTGCCCTCAGTGCCATCTTTAGTCCCATGTGCTCGGCCATGCCCTGGGGCAAATCCTGGGCAGGCCCAACATCTCCCCCTTTTTTTTTTTGTATGAGACTGTCCAGGAGCATACCTGCAACTGAGCATACCAAATGGTCTTGAGTGACTGTGCCTGTCTTAGGTGTGAAAAACCTCCCACCGTGGTCTGACCCATCATGGGATCTTGTAGTCTCCAGGTATAATACTACAAGTCCTGTCTTAGGTTGATCCATGGCCAGGCTTCCACTTACCTGTCTCTGGCTACCAGTCCTCTGTATGAGGTTGGCTTTTCCAAACTTGGGGATTTGAGCCGTATTTAAAGGCCTGTATCGCACAGTGGACATGTACTGCACTTGACAAGTTAGCTAGACTGGAGAGATTTTCCCACTGGGCAGGAATCATGCATATGGTGGAGAAGACAGGTTGGCATGAGCACCAAGCATGGCAGCAGGTGACTTTTTGGATGTGTGGCAGGGATGTTCAAAGGCCATAGGTGCCTGTAGCATGGTCTTGAATGACGCACTGCTGAAAGATATGCTGAAAAAACACTTAAGCAATATAGTTATTAAAAGAACAATTTTTCTAGATGTTAGGTCAGACCCAGATCGACTCCATCCAGGCAAGGTATCAATTAGGCCTATAAGAATCACAGCTAACATCTTCCTTGAGCACATCATGGATAGTTTCTGAAAGAAAAAAGCAAAATCAGCTGCCCCAAGGGCTTTTTGTCCCTTGGTTTGGCTTGTTAGTCTGGGGATGATTCTTTTGGATCTCCTTCATGAGGATCCTCCTGTGGATAGAATTTAAGATTCCTTGTCGGAATCCAAATCGGGGAAGACTCCCCAATTGGGAAGACACATCCAAATCCTCTTCCCATAATGATCAAAGGATCAGGTACCCAATGCTCAGTTAGGGGGTCCTTCCAATGCACCTTAACAGAAGGTTTGGTGGATAGGCTTCCCAGTGTCTTTGGGAATCTCAATTTCAGTTGTCCTTTTATAAAATTTAAAATTTGATGGTAAATAATACCAACCCCAGCTGTTGGTGGGGGCTAACTCCTCCTTTTTGTTTTTGTAATTGGGCCTTTAAATATTGGTGATTTCTTTTACAATGGCTTGTCCTCCAAATCGAATTTTGATCTACAATCTCTTCTTCAATGAAGCCCTCTGGGGCACCTAGGGAATGGAGTTGTAGGGGGCTTAGCCCCTCCTACCTCCCTTGGCTTCCCTTTCTTGCCCTGGGGACACTCCCTTCTGAAATGCCCCACCTGGCCACAACAAAAACAAACTCCATTGTTTCCCCTCCCCTCTTGGCCCTGCAGGCTCCATGTTGGCCAGTGCCTTTGTCTGTGTTTCCAGGGCTGTAGTGAGTGTATGACTCTGGTGTTTTTGAGTCCCCATATCCTGTGAAGCAATAATCCAGATGTCTATGGATCTCTCCTTAAGACCTGCACATGCTATCTTGTGGTCCCCATTCATTTCTTCCCATACCAGCAATTTAGCAAATTGTTCCCTTAGTGGGCCTGGGGGAAGTTTACTATGGAGTTTTTTTTTCACCCAGTCAATGAACTCCAGGAGTGTCTCACCCGTTTTTTGTATAATTCCTGCTAGATACGTTTCAGAAGGACCTTCATCTAGCTTTTTCCATGCCGCTAAACCTATCAAGTGGACTTGGTCTTGGTATGGGGCTTCCATGACTGCCTGTTGGAACCCCACTTAATGAATGTGGGGCTGGGAAGCATCGCTTTGGCCATATCCATCCAGTCCTTAGTAGTACAGGGTTGGTGAGCTAAATCTTGAAGGAGGGCCTCAACCCAAGAAGAATTTGGACTATCCCCTAGCACAGCCCGCTTTAATTCTTTTAAATCTTTTGCTTCCAAAGGATACCACACTGTAGGGCGATTGCCCCCTGGATTTAAGTTAACAGGATAGGCTTGTACTTGATATGCCTCAGCATACGTGGGCTCCAGCCCTGGGTTCCCTGCCCTAGCCTGGCGGGGCCCAGTGTGCCTGCACACGGAGTCAGGACAGATTTTTGTCAGGGGATATGGAGGTGGGTCTCCTTCTAAGCCTTCTGCATCCCTTTCTCTCCCTAGTGGAGTTAAATCCAGATACAGGGAACCACTCCCTGTTCTCAGATTGCTCTTAACCTGTTCCCTTTAATAAAGGGAGCAGGGCACTTTCTCCAGCGACATTCCTACATCCTTTTTGGGCTCTTGGAGCAGGCACTGCCCTTCCTCGCCTAGGGCAAGTGGCTGGCCCTCCCAAATGGGAAGCTCTGCTCCCTCAGGCATCAGCTTGTCCCTGCATGCTGGCCCACATGCTGGTCCACTTCTGAGAACCTCTGTTCCCCGGCTGTGCACAGCCTCCTCACAGTCGTTTATGGCTCCCTGGCCGCATGGTTCCATATCCCCACGTGTTGCCCCGTTGCAGCCATAGGCATTCTCTCCACCACCACAGGTAGCGACTTCTGTACCAGTACCACGTGCCCCTGTCTCAGCCCACAACTCTGTGTAACGTTCTCAGCGTCGCACAGTGATGGGTTATCATCCTCTAAACAGCAGGCATGTCCACCATCCCCATGGTTTCCTGAACCCTGCCATGGTCCGGCAGAATGTCTGCCCAGCCCTGGATCAGTGGGACCACAGCTTTATCCGCCTAGCCCCAGCTCCTCTGACCCACATGACTCCAGATCCCCGCATGCGGGGTGCCCAAGATGGCTTGTCTGCTCCTCCCCCTCCCCCTTTGTCTTTGCCTCTGATGGAGGCTGGATTGGATCAGGAAGGAATGCTGCCCCAAGGGCAGAAACAATGTAGTAAAATCTTGGAGAAGGGGATACCCCAAAATGTTCTTCCCGCTTCCTGGCTAGATTCGTCACCCGAGTCCACGTGGTGAATGAAAACACATTGTCCTATTGGATCCAAGGTGCTAATTCAAGGGCTGTTTGCCACATTTCTGAAATAGCAGAGCTTGTAACTTTTAAACCCTGGCTTTGTAGTATGGACCTCAGTGCTGCTGGCACCTCTTTATCCTTGCACGTTGAATTCCCCATATTTCCCAAGTTTTCACTTACCATGAAGCCTGCTTGGCTTTGTCCAATTTCAGAAGTATCCCTTCGTGGGGGTTCGTGTCCCATCTGGGTCGCCAGTTGTGGGAACCGGTTCCCACTCACGCATCCATTCACTCACTCACACACAGCTGCTGGCTATGATAAAGGCAGGTTCCAGCCGTCCCCACCTCTATCTCCTCCCCCAGAGACTCGGCACAGGACAGGGAGATTGTGAGAAGCAGATCTCTCTTTATTGGGGGGAGAAAAGGAACTTTTATAGACAAAGGCCACCAAGGCACAAAACTGGCATCCAATTGTATCACAAGGTTAAGACATCCTACAGGTACTAATGGACAAGTACAATGTCACTCAGCACAGGGGGCAGGTAGATACCTGAAAGCCAATTAGGGTTCTCTGTGAAGTGATCAGGTTACGCCCAAAACCCTTGCCCTCAGCGCCATCTTTAGTCTATGTGCTCAGCCATCCCCTGAGGTAAATCCTGGGCTGGCCCAACAGGTGTTCTTTGTATTGTGGATTTTTGGCATCCTCACTGGGGTGAGAAGATATCTCAGGGAAGTTTCGATGTGCGTTTCCCTGATAGCTAAGGATGTGGAGCATATTTTAAGATATTTGTTAGACATTATAATTTCATCCTTGGTAAAGTTTCTTTTAAGTTACAAGGCCCATTATTTAATTGGGCCATTTGTTTTCTTGGTGTTTAGTTTTCTGAGTTCTTCGTGTACTCTATAATAGAACTCTATCAGATATGTGGTCAGTGAAGATTTTTCTTGCATTCTGTGGATTGCCTTTGTGCTCGAGTTACAATCTCTTTATTTGAACAGAAGTTCTTTAATTTCATAAGATCCCATCTGTTGATGGGATCCATTTAGGATTTCCGTTTAGGAACTGTTGGCCTTGTCCAATCAGCTCCAGAGTGTTCCCTACTGTTTCAACTAAGGTTTTTATACTATCTGGCTTTATATTGAAGTCCTTGATCCATTTGAAATTAAGTCTTGTACATAATGAGAAATATGGGTAGTTTTAATCTTCTTCATAAAGACATCCAGTTTTTTCAGCACCATTTGTTGAAGATGCTTTTCTTTTTCCATTGGATATTTTGGGCCCCTTTGTCAAAGATCAAATGACTGTAATTGTTTGGGTTTATATTTGGGTTTTCAACCCTTATCCATTGATCTGTGTGTGTATTTCGAAGCCAGTTCTAGGATTGATTTATATCTATATATTTGTAGTATAGACTAAGGTTTGGTTAAGTTGTTACCTCCAGAAATGTTTTTGTTACTCAGGATTGTTTTTGCTATCCTGGGTCTCTTCTGCTTCTATATTAATTGTGAGATTGCTTCATCAGCTTCTTTAAAGAATTGTTTAGGATTTTGATTAGTATAGCATTGAATCTGTATATTGCCTTTGGTAGGATGGTTATTTTTATGATATTGATTCTGCCCGTCCAAGAACATGGGTGGTCTTTCCACCTTCAGCTGTCTTCTGTAATTTCTTTCTTTAACGTTTTAAAGTTTTCATTGTAAACTTCTCTTACTTCCTTGGTTAGGTTTATACCATGGTATTTCATTTTTTTAGGGGCTATAGTAAATGGGATTGTTTCTCTCGGGCTTTTTCACTTCTTTCATTGTGGACATATAGGAATGCCACTGATTTTTGAACATTTATTTTGTATCTTCTACACTGCTGAACTTCTGTATTAGCTCCAGGAATTTCCTGTTGGGGTTTTTATGGTAATTCTGGTATATGAACGTGTCATCTGCAAATAGACATGACATGATCTCTTCCTTGCTGATTTGAATTCATTTTATCTCCCTTTCTTGTCTTATGGCTACAACTAAGTCTTCACGTAAAATATTGAATAGAAGTGTTGAAAATGAACAGCCTTGTCTATTTCCTGATCAAAGCAGGAATGCTTCAAGTTTTTCCCCATTAAGTATAATGCTTGCTATTGGCTTGTTGTATACAGCTTTTATTATATTGATAAAGGTTCCTCCATTCCAACTGTCTCTATGGTTTTGCTCAAAAAAGGCTTTTGGATCTTGTCAAAAGCTTTTTCTGCATCTATAGAGAGTAAGCTTTCTCTGCATCTATCAAGAGTATCATGTGGTCTTGAATTTTGGACTGGTTTATATGGTGATTTACATTTCTTGATTTGCATATGTTGAACCAACCTTGTGTGCCTGGGATAAAGCCTACTTGATCCTCATGAATGATCTTTTTTTCTGTTTTTTGAATCCGATTTGCTAAGACGTTGTTTAGAATCATTGCATCTGTGTTCATCAAAGAGATTGGCCTATAATTTTCTTTTTTATTATTTTTTCAATTGAGCCTGTGTGTGGGTGCACATGTGTGTATGTATGTGTGTTGTGTAGAATTCAGGAACCAACATGGACTGCCTCCACCTCCTCCTTGTTTACTCTGCCTTGGGATTCACAAGCTGTACTGCACCAGGACTAGAAATGCAGGTCGTCCGTGCTTAAACTCAGCATCTATATGTGGGGTCTATGATCCAAACTCACAACATTCCACCTGCAAGGCTGAGGTTTAACCCCTGACCCACCTTTCCAGATCCCTATAGTTTTTTTAAGTGTATCTTTATTAAGTTTTGTGATTAAGATTATATTAGCTACACAGAAATAATTTGATAGTGTTTCTTCCTTTGATAATTGATGGAACAATTTAAGGATTATTGGTGTTATTAGCTGCTTAAATGTTTGGTAGAAACCTGTGCTGAATCCATCTGGTCCAGGACATTTTTTAGTGGGAAGATTTGAGATTACTTCATTGATTTACTCAAATGTTATTCGACTATTTCAATAATTCAAAACTTCCTGATTCAATTTAGGTAAGTTGTGCTTACTTAGGAATTCATCTATTTCTTTTGTGTTGTCAAATTTCACAGAATGTACGTTTTTAAAATATGAAATTATAATTTTCTGAATTTCTTGATTATCGGTAGCAATAACTCCATTTTCATTTCTAATTTTGTGAATTTGGGTTTTCTCTCTCTTGCTCTTGGTTAATTTAGCTAGGGGTGTATCAAACTTATTGATTTTTTCAAAGAACCAGCTTTGTGACTGGTTGATTCACCGTATCATTTTCCTTATCTCAATTTCGAATATTTCTCCCATGATTTTGCTAATCTCCTGTCTTCTACTTTTGGGATTGGATCGCTCTAGTTTCTCTAACGCTTTGAGCTGCATTGTTAAGTTATTTATTTCGGATGTTTCTATTTTTTTATGTGGGCATTAAGAACTTACCTCTCAAGACAGCTTTCATTGTGTCCCAAAGATTTTGATACTTTATATGCTCATTAGCATTCACTTTTGGGAAATCTTGAATTTCCTTTGTAATTTCTTCTTGAAGCCAATTCTCATTCAGCATCATAGTGTTTAGTTTCCAAGAGTTTGTGTATTTTCTGTTGTTTGTTGTGTTGTGGATGTCAAGCTTTAGGCCACGGTGGTCTGATAGGATATCGGCTAGAATTTCAACTTCCCTGTATATGTGATTTGTTTTGTGGCACAATATGTGGTCTATATTGGAGAAGGTTCCATGTGCTGCTGAGAAAAATGTGTATTCTATTGTGTGTGGATGAAAAGTTCGATAGAGGTCTGTAAGGTCTACTTCATTAAGAGTTTGATTACATTCTAATGTATCTCTGTTACATTTTTGACCTGTTGATCTATCCCATGTTGAGAGGGCAGTGCGGAAATCACCAAGAATTATCATTTGGGGGTTGATTTCTCACTTTAGATGCTGTAAGGTTTGCTTAATGAATGTGGACTAGCCTGTATTAGGTGCATATATATTCAGTATTGTGATGTCTTCCTGATGAACTGTACCTGTGACTAAAATGTAGAATCCATCTGTGTCTCTTATGATTTTTTTGAGTTTGAAGTCCACTGTGTCTGATAACATAGTAGCTACTCCTGCCTGTTTCCTGGTTCCATAAGCTTGCAGAATTTTGGATCAGACTTTAATTTTTTGGATATGTCTGTCTTTTGTGGTGAGATGAGTTTCCTGAAGGCAGCAGATTGATAGTTTGTGATCTTTAATTCAAGTTTGTAGACTGTGTCTCTTGATTGGTGAGTTAATTCCATTGACATTTAATGTTATAGTGGAGAAACTGTTTACAATTCCAGACATTTTTATGTTTAGCGGCTTTTGTAAGTGTATTATTTGGCTTTTAGGGTTTGGTATTATTATACTTCTCTTCTGTCCTCCTGGATATACTTTTCTATTCTTCAAGATTGAGTATTATTTCTAGCATATTTTGAAGGCCTCGTTTGGAAGATATGTACGCCTTCAAGTTGTCTTTGCGCTGGAAAACTTTTCTTTCTCACTCAATCATGATAGATAGTTTTGCTGAGTATATCAGCCAGGGTTGACATTTTTGCTCATTTAATACTTGAAGTACGTCTGTCCAAGCTCTTCTTGCTTTTACTGCTTCTATTGAGAAGTCATTTGTTATTTTAATCTTTACCTTTAAATGTGACTTGTTTTTTTTTTTTTTTTCACTTGAAGCTCTCAGCACCTTTCTTTTGTCTTGAATGTGGGGTGTTTTGACTATTTGCTGTGGCAAGTTTCTATTTTGGTCATATCTCTTTGGGGTGTGGAATGCCTCTTGTATTTGGATGGGCCTCTCTTTCTTTAGTTGAGGGAAGCTTTCATTTATGATAATTTGAAAAATTTCCTCAGGTGTTGTAGTTTGGAATTCTTGCTCTGGTATTCCTTGAATGTGCATGTTAGGCTTCTTCAGGGTGTCCCATTACTCTTGAATATTCCTCTCAAGTATGTTTTTGGCTTTAACAACTTCTTACATTCAGCTAGTTAGTACTTCCACTTTGTCATTGAGATGTGAAATTCTATTTTCTGCTTTGTTAGTTCTGCTGATAAGACTCTCTGTTGAATTTTGGGCTGAAGAGAACTTGTCTTTTAGTTCAATTTCAAACTCTGCTTGAGACTGTTTTAACTGTTCTATGTCTATTTTTGTTTTTTGAACTGTTTTTCTCATCTCCTCCAAGTGTGTGATGTGTGCCTTTTCAAATTGGTTGATATGGTTGTTTAACTCCTCCCAGACTTCTTTTTTCATAGTATTGATTATGGTAATGATCATGCTTTGAAAGTCGTTATCTTGGGCCTGGATTTCTTGGCACTCTTAAGGGTACTCCAAGGATGGAGGGGAGGGGGCCCTGGGAGAAAAGGAGGGGGAAAAGAAAAGGAAAAAGGAGGAGGGATCAAGGGGATCCAGGGAGGGGTGGAGAGAGGTAGGGGACCAAGGTCCCTAGTATATTTGTATGAGTGGAAAAATAAATATATTTAAAAATAAATGTAAAAAGGAGCAGCATAGTAAAAAGGGGTTTATTTTTCCTTGGGCTAGATGTGAAGAATCTCTCCCATATGATAGGATGATTTCAGACAATGTCAGATGTAAGGCCTTTGTCCCCTAGACTTTTGCTTATGTTTTCTTTGGACTCTGTTGAATTCTGAGGAGCAGTGTGTCTTCCCTGGACCACGAGTGTCCCAGGCAGGCAGGAAGAGCAGATGGGTTGGTGGCACGCTGGCAGCACACATCGCCTGGGACCTGGGGAGTGGCCTAGTGGCCCACCCAAGCCCGGGGGAGCCTGGATGCTGCTCAGGCTGGCTGGTAGGACGTACCAGAGACGCAGGGTGCCTGGAAGCATTTGGAGTCGGCAGGAGGCGGGTGAACCAGCAGAGGGGCTGGTGATGCACTGGTGGTGCACTTCACCTGGGACCTCGCATAACTTTGAATATTCCTCCTCTCCAGTATCTTTTTTGCTTTAACAAACACTTTCGTTGAGCTTTTTAGTTCTTCCACTTTGTCTTTAATATTTGATAGTCTATTTTCTGCTTCACTAGTCCTGTTGACAAGACTCTTTGTTGAGTTCTGGGTTGAAGACAACACGTCTTTTATTTCAATTTTAAACTCTGCTTGAGACTCTTTTAACTGCTCTATGCCTATTTTTGTTTCTTCAACTGTTTTTCTCATCTCCTCCAAATGTCTGTTTTATTCCTTTACTTTTGTTTTATTATATTTATTTATTTTCCCTCAATCATACACGCTTACTAGGTACTGCATTCACCTCCCTCCTTCCACCCCTCTCCAGTCCCCCTTGAGCCCTCCCCCCTTTCCCTCTTTCTTTCACCCCCATCCTTCACTTTTCCCAGTGTCTCCACCTTCCCATCTTCCCATTCCCTGAAGCATCAATTTTTGTGAATGCCAAACATCCCTCTGAGTCCTCCATTCTAGTGTGGGGTAAGGACACATTGAGATTGCCTAGATTCTTTTCTTGGGTTCCCATTAGTATGGTAACACTCTTATGACTGTTAATCCCGTGTGTTTAAGGATCCTAGTGACTTTGATCCATGCTAGACTTTGGGGGTCATTGACATGTTAGTCATTTCGCAGGTCTAGCAAATTACAACTATGGCTACTGTGGCACAATCTTGTGTGGAGTGTATTGTGTATCATTGTTTCTTCTAATCTTTCGGTCTTAAAATCTTGCTGCTCCCTCTTCCACATGCCCTTAGCAATAGAGTGGGGACAGATTTGGCTGCTCTGGTTCCAGGTGATTAACGTAGGGTCTCTGGTGTTCTGGATTATGTGGTTTGTTGTTGCTTTCAGATTTGCTGTTCCTGCGCCACCCTTGGCTCCTTCCTGATAGGTATTGGAGGTTGCCTCCTAACCTGAGATAAAAATATGTTTAAATGTAATCTTACTATGAGAGGGGATTCAAAGGTACATGTAATAGGAGTAGGAGATCGGGGGTGGGATGGGGTGGGTGGGAGGTGGTTCAGTTCAGTCTCCCCTTTATAGGATGGTTGCCATCTATCTGCCAGTCAATGTAACTTTCCTGATTGGTGAGATCAATCCCTCCCAGTCACAAGTAGCCAGAGAAGGAAAGTGAGAGTGTGCTTCACCAAATGTCTCACCACTTACTTTCAATACTTGATGGTAACCTATTTTGTCCAATGAAGCATGATCCCTCTATCCTTATTTCTGAGTGGGCACTCCTTCCCTTCCTTTCTGTTTATAATCTTTGAGAATACTGTAGCTATTACAGAAATTTATATTTGAATATGTCACTAAGTGGGTTTGGTACTAGGATCCACCTATTAAGGAGCATATATGGTGTTGAATTTTCTGTCTTGCATACTTAACTCAATATAATCTTTTCTAATTCCATTCATTTCCTTGCAAATTTCATTAATTCATCATTTTAGTTGCTGAGTAGTATTTTATTGTACAAATGTACCATATTTTCCTTATCCATTCATCAATTATTAGGCATTTGTGTTGATTCCGTGACTTGCTATTGTAAATATTCTGCTATGAACATGGTCGTGCTTGTGCTATTTAGGTGAATTTTTGCTGTATGGGGGATTATTCCCAAAAGTAGAATCACAAGATTCCTCGCCAGAGTGGTTGTATAAGCCTGCATTCCCATCAGCAATGTAGGAGAGCTCCCTTCTCACCACATCCTCTCCAGCATTTGGTGTTGTTTCTATTATGGATTTATGCCATGCTGACTGGGGTGAGATGATATCGCAAGAAGTTTTGATTTGCATTCCCTGATGGGTGTGGATGTGGAGCATTTTTTCACATATTTGTATGACATTTGAATTTAATCCCTCGAAGTTTCTTTTGAGTTCCCAGGCACAATTTTTAATCGGGCCTTTTATTTCTTTGTGTTCAGCTTTATAAGTTCATCGTGCACTCTGGATAATACAGTTCTATCTATATGATTAGTGAAGATTGTCTCCCATTCTGTGGGTTGCCTTTTTGCTCACTTTACAATCTCTTTATCTGAACAGAAGCTCTTTCATTTCATAAGATCCCATTTGTTGAGTGTTGGTTGTAGTGACTATGCTATTAGATTTTTGTTTAGGAACTGTTGGCCTAGGCCCAATCAGGTCCAGGGAGTTCCTTACTCTTTCAACTATGGTTTTTATAGTCTCTGGCCTAATATTGAGGTCCTTGATCTATTTGGATATTTTTTTGTTCATGGTGACATTTATGGGTCCAGTTTTAATATGTTGCATTGGACATTCAGTTTTGCACTCACCATTTGGAGATGCTGTTCTTTTTCCACTGGACATTTTGGGCCCCTTTGTCAAAGATCAAGTGGCTATAATTGTGTGGGCTTATATCTGGGTTTTCAAGCCTTATCAATTGATCTATGTATCTTTTTTGTAGCCAGTACCAGGCTGTTTTTATGGGTTTGTAGTATACATAAAAGTTTGGTATAGTGATAATTTCCAGTAGTGTTTTTGTTACTCAGGATTGCTTTTGCTATCCTCAGTTTTCTGTGCTTCCATATGATTTTTGATGTTGTTTGGTCAATTTATTTACAAAATTGCTTGGAGATTTTATTGGTATAGCATTGAATCTGTATATTGTTTTTGGTAGGATGGTCATTTATAATGGTGATGATTCTCCTGATCTAGGACCTCTAGGAGGTCTTTCTACCTTCTAGTATCTTCCATAATTTCTTTCTGTAGTGTTTTAAAATTTTCATTGCAAATATCTCTCATTTTCTTCGTTAGGTTTACACCAAGGTATTTCATTTTTTTAGGGGCTATAGTAAATGAGATTGTTTCTCTCAGGGCTTTTTCACATTTTTCATCCTTGGCATATAGTAAGGCCACTGATTTTTGTACATTTATTTTGCAACCTGCCACACGGCTGAAATTCTGTATTAGTTCCAGGAGTTTCCTGCTGGAGTTTTTAGGATCACTCAGGTATAGGATCATGTCATATGCAAATAGACATGACTTGATCTCTTCCTTGCTGATTTGAATCCCTTTTATCTCCCTTTCTTGTCTTATGGCTCCAGCTAAGACATCAAGTACGATATTGAATACCAGTGATAAACATGGATGGCAACGTTTAGTTCCTGATCGAAGCAGTAATGTTTCAAATTTTTCCCCACTGAGTATAATCCTTGCTGGTGACTTGTTGTATACAAGTTTTATGATATTGATAACGGTGCCTTCCATTCCAACTGTCTGTTGGAATAAAAGGCATAAAAGGATGTTGGATCTTGTCAAAAGCTTTATCTGTATCTTTGGAGAGTATCATGTGTTCTTGGCCTTTGGATTGGTTTATATGGTGAATTACATTTATTCATTTGCATACGTTGCAGCAACCTTTTGTGCCTGGGATAAAACTTATTAGATCACAGTGAATGACCTTTTTGATATGTTTCTGAATCCGATTTGGCAGAATTTTGTTGAGAATATTTGCATCTGTGTTCATCCAGAGATTAGCCTATACTTTTCTTTTTTAAGTATGTTTGTTGGTTTTTGGCATTTGTATGATACTAGGTTCACTAAAAGAATTTGGCAGTGTTCCTTCCTTCACACCTTGATGGAACATTTTAAGGAGTATTGGTGTTAGTTGTTCCTTAAATGTCTGGTAGAATTCTGTGCTGAATCCATTTGGTCCAGGATATGTTTTTGTGGGCATATTTGAGATTAGTTCATCGATTTCCTCATATGTTATAAGAATAATTAGATAACTCAAACTCCATGATTCACTTTAGGTAAATTTACTTAGGATTCTTCCATTTCTTTTGTGTTATCAAATATTGCCAAGTATAAGTTTTTGAAATATAACCTTATAATTCTCTGAATTTCTTGGGTATCAGTAGTGATAACTACATTTTCATTTCTAATTTTGTTAATTTAAGTTTTCTCTCTCTTGATTTTGGTTAATTTAGCTAGAGGTGTATCAATCTTATTGATTTTTTCAAAGAACCAACTTTTTTATTGGTTAATTCTTTGTATGGTTTCCTTATATCTATTTCAGATAATTCACCCCTGATTTTGCTAATCTCTTCTCTTCATTTACTTTTGGGATTGGACTGCTCTTGTGTCTCTAAAGCTTTAAGCTGCCTTGTTCAGTTGTTAATTTGTGATGTTTCTATTTTTGATCTAGTCCTTAAGAGCCACAAGCTTACCTCTTGGTTGGATTTCGTTGTGTTCCAAAGATTTTGATTTCATGTATTTTCATTTTCATTAACTTCTAGGAAATCTTGAATTTGCTTTATGATTTCTTTCTGAACCCAAGTCTCACTCAGCATTATCGTGATTAGTTTCTAAAAGTTAGTGTGTATTTTCTGCTGTTTGTTGTGTTGTAATGTCAAGATTTAGATCATGGTAATCTGATAGGGTACAGGCTAGAATTTTAACTTTCCTATATGTGGAGATTTGTTTTCTGACCAAATATTTGGACTATTTTGGAGAACGTTCTGTGGGCTGCAGAGAAACATGTGTAGTCTTTGATGCATGGATGGAGAGTTCAATACAGATTTCTAAGGTCCATTTCAGCAAGGGTTTGATCAAATTCCAATGTGTCTCTGTTAAGTTTTTGACCTGTTGAGACCTATTGAGACCTGTTGAGACCTATTGAGACCTGTTGAGACCTGTTGAGACCTATTCCATGTTGAGAGGGCAGTATTGAAATACTGAAGAATTTTTGTTTTGGAGTTGATTTCTTGCTTTAGACATTTTAGCATTTGCTTAATGAATGTGTAGGATCCTATAATAGGTGTGTAAATGTAGTATTGTGAAATATTCCTGGTTATGTGTCCCTGTGACTAACATGTAGTATCCTGTGTCTCATGAATTTTTTTAGTTTGAAGTCTACTTTGGCAGGTAGAATAATTGATATCCCTGTGTCTTTCTGTTTCCATTAATTTGCAGATTTTTTATTTTTTTATTATTTTATTATTATTTATTCAATTGTGCATGTGTACGTGCGTGTGTGTGTATGTGTGTGCGTGTGTGTGTGTGCGTGTGTGTGTGTAGAACCACGGGCGAATTCAGGAACCACCATGGACGCCTCTACCTCCTCCTTGTTTACTCTGCCCGGGATTCATAGGCTCCACCCTGCCAGGACCAGAAACGCAAGCCACCCCGATTTTTTAACCAGCCTTTTACTTTTAGAATGTGCCTGTCTTTTGTGGTGAGATTTCTTTCCTGAATGCAACAGATTGATGGGTTTTGACTTCTAATCCAAGTTTGTAATTTGTGTCCTTTTAATAATGAGTTAATACCATTGACATTTAGTATTATATTGGAGAAGTTATTTTCAATTCCTAGCACTTTTTGTGTTTAGTAGCTTTCATAAGTATATCATTTGCCTTTTAGATTTGGTGGTATTGTACTTCACTTCTGTGCTCCTGGATATGATTCTTTTTTTCCTCGAGCTTGAGCATCTTTTCTAGCATTATTTGAAAGCTTGGCTTTAGACATTAAAGTCTTCAAGTTGTCTTTGTGTTGAAAAATTTTGCTTTCTCACTCAATCATGAATGATAATTTCACCAGGTATATCAGCCTGGGTTCACCTTTTTGCTCATTCAATACTCGAAGTACGTCTCTCCAATCTCTTCTTGCTTTTAATGTTTCCACTGAAAAACCATTTGTTGTTATATTAGATTTACCTTTAAAACTGATTTTTCCCCCTTTGAAGCTCTCAGCACCTTTTCTTTCTCTGGTATGTGGAATGGTCTTACTACTATTTGCCTTGATGTGTTTCTATTTTGGTAATATATATTTGGGGTGTGGAGTGCCTCTTGTATTTGCATGGGACTCTCTTTCTTTAGATGAGGAAATTTCTCCTTCATGAAAATTTGAAAAATTTCCTCAGGCACGGTATATTGGGATTCTTCTGATAATAAATGTGCATGTTAGGCTTCTTCAAGGTCTCCCATAACTCTTGAATATTTCTCTCAAGTATCTTTTTGGCTTTAACAATCTCTTTCATTGAGCTCATTAGTTCTTCCATTTGTCTCAAGATATGAAATTCTGTTTCATGCTTCTTTAGTTCTGGTGATAAGACTGTCTGTTGAGTTCTGGGTTGAAGATAACTTGTCTTTTAGTTCAATTTTAAACTCTGCTTGAGACTGTTTTAACTGCACTATGCCTATTTGTGTTTCTTGAACTGTTTTTTTCATCTCCTCCTAGTGCCTGTTTTGTTCCTGTTCAAAGTGGTTGATATGGTTATTTAACTCCTCCTGTATTTCCTTTTTCATAGTATTGATCAGGGTAAAGTTCAGACTTTCAAAATCATTATCTCGAGTATGACTTTCTTCGCTATTTTCTGTGAATTTGTTCTGGTTGGAATGTATCATTATGGGATTAATTCTTTTTTTATTCAATTGTGTGTGTGTGTGTATGTATGTGCGTAGAACCATAGGAGAATTGGGGAACCATAATGGACCGCCTCCACCCCCTCCTTGTTTACTCTGCCCCAGGATTCACAGGCTCCGTCCTTCCAGGACCAGAAATGCAGGCCACCCCCACTTCCACCTGGTGTCTATATGTGGTGTCTAGGATCTGAACTCAGGACATTCTGCCTGCAAGGCGGAGGCTTAACCCCTGAGCCTTTTCCAGCCCCATATGAGGTTAATTCTTTCAGTAGGAGATTTGTTGTCTAGGTTTTTGTTTCTCATGGATTTGCTCTGTGACCTGGGCAATATTGTTTTATCTCTTAACACCTTCTCCTTGTTTCTGTGTGTTTTTGATTGAACTGAATTAGATGGTATCACTATGTTAGAGCAGTTATTAGTAGTGTTTGCCTTGGAATTGGATATGCTTGTCAGGTATTGGTGTTATTTCTTAGATGAAGCTATGAGACTTAGTAAATCAATTAAGTCAGGTTTAGTAGACAGGGAATGAAATGAGTATTGTAGTGCACTTTTTCAATTTACTTCCTTGGTGATATGTGAGGGTGAATGGTGGAGTCCCTGAAATTTTATGCATTTTGGTGTGACTATATGGAAAAGTTAAACTACAGTGACTAATAATTGAGAGGAACAAGATGGTAAAAAGGGATTAATTATCTTTGAGCTGGATGTGAAGATTCTCTTCAATGTGATGGGATGATTTTAGAGGGCTTCAGGTATATGGTGTTTGTCCCCTAGAGCTTTGCATGGGTTATCTCTGGACTCGAATTCTGAGGAGCAGGGAATCGACCCTGGTCTAGGTCTGGAGAAGAAAGGCAGACTCTCTAGAATGTTCCGCAGATCACCTGAGAGCTGTGGTGTGGCCTAGGGCCCTTCCACAGTGTCAGGGCCCACTGGCTGCTGCTCTGGCTACTAATGGGATGAGCAGGTGACCTGGGGCTTGGCCCATGATCTATGGGCCTTATCTGAGGGGCAGGGAGTCATCCTTGGTCTGGGTCTTAGACAAAAGGCCATATTTTTAATATGATAAAACAACTTCACATACATTCATTGAAAAGATACTCAAGACATATTGTCATAATTTTCAAATCTTCAATGTTCTACTGCATTAGCTTTATACATGAGTATATGCTCAGTATATGAGTATATGAGTATAGCTTTATACATACATGTGTATATGTATGAAGGTTAAGGCTAATCTAGATAAGAGTTAAATTCATATTCTTTTTTAATCACACAAATTCTTTGCCTAATCATATAAGCTGAATAGATATCCATTTTACTCTCCCACCCTCCCCCACTCCTGATTGCCCCCTTTGCACTATGTCTCACTTCCCCCATTCATTTATACCCCCTTCCTCACTTCCCACTTACAGGTCCCTCCTGCTTCCTACCTCCCATTCCCTGGAGCATCTGTTTACTTGGTTGCTGAACCTGTCTCTGAGTCCTACACTAGTGAGGGTTCAGGACTCTGTGGCATAGCCCTGGGCCCCTTCTTCAATTGCCTGCCAGCATGGGAACTATACAAGGATTGTTTAACCTCTTGCCTCTAAGGATGTTACTGCTGGAAGACTTCTTCCCTGTGATTTATGCTGCACTTTGGTGTGATTACATGTCACCCATTGTGCAGGTCAAGCAAAGTCCAATGGCATATATCCTACCTGTTGCAGCCATGACTTGGGTGGAGTATCTTACAAAGCATTGGTCCTCCCCATCGTTAGGCTCTTTCAACCTTGCCATGCCTTCTTCCTCAAGGTTCCCTAAGCTTTAAGATGGAAAGAGATTAGGCTGGTCTGGTTCCAGGTGACTATGTATGGCCTTTGGTTGTCTAAATTATGGCTTGTTATTGTTTTTAGGTTTGCTGTTCCTGCAATGCCCTTGGATGCATCCTGATTGGTATTCAAGTTTACCTCCTATCTAAAGATAAAAACTGTTTAAACAAAGATCTCAATAAAAGAAGAGACTCAAATGTATATGGAAGAATGGGAGTAGGAAACAGCAGTGAGAGGGGTCAGTCTCTCATTTGCCAGTTGCTTACCATCTAACTACAGGTCCCTATATCTTTCCTGATTGGGGAGATACAACGTGTTCAATCCCAAGTGACCAGGAAAGGAAGTGGTAGTGAGCTGAACCACATGTCTTGTTACTTACATGAAATGCATGTGGCCTAATTTTTCTGTTGAAGCATCATCCTCTATCTCCTCTCTTTTGAGGTCCTCATTCCCCTTCCCTCCTGTATATTCCTTTTTGATTGCAGTGGGTAATTCAAAGATTTACCTTCAAATATGTCATTAAGTTGGTTTGGAACTAGGACCACTTATTAGAGAGTACATACATTTTCTAATTTTCTGTATGTCTGGGATGCATCACTCAATATAATTTTTTCTAATTTCATCCATTTCCCAGAAAATTTCATTAATACTTCCATTTTGTTGGATGAGTAGTATTCCATTGCATAAATGTACATCAATTTCTGATCTACAGAGTGGTGATATAAGTCTGCATTTCCACGTGCTTTGTTTTTTTTTTAATTTTTTAATTATTATTATTATTTTTCAACTGTGTATATGTGCGCGCGCGCGTATGTCTGTGTGTGTGTGTGTGTGTGTGTGTGTCTGTGTATGTGTAGAACCACGGACGAATTCACAAACCACCATGGACGCCTCCACTTCCTCCTTGTTTACTCTGCCCCAGGATTCACAGGCTCCGCCCTACCAGGACCAGAAGCGCAGGCCGCCCCCGCTTCCGCCTGGCATCTATACGTGGGATCTGGGATCCGAACTCAGGATCTTCTGCCTGCAAGGCGGAGGCTTAACCCCTGAGCCACCTCTCCAGCCCCACGTGCTTTGTTTTTATTGTGGATTTTCACCATCCTGACCAGGGTGATGTGATGTCTCAAGGAAATTTTGATGTGCATTTCCCTGATGATTAGGGAACCTTTTTAAAGATATTTCTTAGATATTTCAATTCCATTGCTTGAAAAGTTTCTTTAGAATTCTCAGGCCCGGGACTGGAGAGGTGGCTCAGAGGTTAAGCCTCCCGCCTTGCAGGCGGAAGGTCCTGAGTTCGGATCCCAGATCCCACGTATAGACGGCAGGCGGAAGTGGGGGCGGCCTGCGCTTCTGGTCCTGGTAGGGCGGAGCCTGTGAATCCTGGGGCAGAAGGAGGTGGAGGCGTCCATGGTTCTTCGTGAATTCATCCGTGGTTCTACACACACACACAGACACACACACGCGTGCACACATACACATGCACATGCGCACAGTTGAATAAATAATAATAAAAAAAAATTAAAAAAAAAAAAAGAATTCCCAGGCCCGTTTTCAAATTGGACAATTTGTCTCCTTGGTGTTTAGATTTTTAAGTTCTTTGTGCACTCTGGATAATTGAGCTCTATCAGATATGTGGTTAATGAAGCTTTTTCTCCATTTCTGTGTGACTTTTTGCTCAGTTTACAATCTTTCTAGCTGAACAGAAGCTCTCTACTGTCATAAGATCCCATTTGTTGAGTGTTGTTTCTAGTGATTATGCGGGGTTTCATTTTAGGAAATGTTGACCTAGCCCAGTGCATTCAAGGGAGTTCCATACTCATTCTTTTTTTTTAATGTTTATTTTTTATTTTCCCTCCCCTGTTCCCCGGATCTCCTTGCACCCTCTACACTTTTTCCCTACTTTTCACCCGCACTTTCTCCCAGTACCCTCCTCTACCCCCCAATCCCTGAAGCATCCTTTAGTGTGAATGTCAAACTTCTCTATGCATCCTCCGCACTAATGAGGAGTAAGGACTCAGTATCAATGCTACTGATTCCATACTCTTTCAAATAGGGTTTTCATATTCTCTGGCCTAATGTTAAGGTCCTTGACCCATTTGGAATTAATTTTTGTGCATGGTGACAAGTACAGTTCGAATTTTAATCTTCTGCATGTGGGTATCCAGTTTCACCAGTGCCAATTGTTGAAAATACTGTTCATTTTCCATTGAATTTTTTGTGGGCCTTTGTCAAAGATAAAATGGCTATAATTCTGTGTGCTTCTATATGGGTTGTCAACCCTTTTCCATTGATGTATGTGTCTATTTTGGAGACATTAACAAGCGATTTTTATTACTATGAATTTGTGGTATAGAATAAGGTTTAGTACAGTGATACTTTCACCAGCACTTTAGTTACTCAAGATTGTTATTAAAATTCTGGGCTTTTTGTGCTTCTGTTTGGTCAATTTATTTAAAGAATTGCCTTGGGAATTTGAATCTGTATATTGCTTCTGGTAGGACGATCATTTTTATGTTGTTAATTCTGCCGATCCAGCAGCATAGAAGGTACTTCCACCTTCTGGAATCTTCTGTAATATTATTCTCTGGGGTTTTGTGGTTTTCATTGTAAAGATCTCTCACATCTTTGGTGGAATTTATACCAAGGTATTTCTTTTTTAGGTGTTATTGTAAATGGGTTGTTTCTCCTAGGACTTTTTCACTATTTTCATCCTTGGTGTATAAGAAGGCCGCTGATTTTTGCACGTTTATTTTGTGACCTGCCACTCTGCTAAACTTCTGTATTAGCTTCAGCAGTTTCCTGGTGGAGTTTTTGGGATCTCCCATTTATGTGAGATCATATCATCTGCAAATAGAGATATCTTGACTTCCTCTTTCCTGCTTTGATCCATCTTATCTCCCTCACTTCTCTTATGTCTCTAGCTAAGACTTCAAGTTCAATATTGAATAAAAGTGGTAAGCATACATAGTAATGTTTAGTTCCTGATCTAAGTGGAATGCTTCAAATTTTCCCAATTAAGTAAAATCCTTGATGTTGGCTTGTTGTACTCAGCATATGTTATGTTGATGTAAATTCCTTCAATTCCAACTGTCTCTATGGTTTTGATCATAAAAGAATGTTAGATCTTTTGTAATACATTTTTTATTATTTCCGCTCATACAAACAATAGGTAGACCAGTTCCCTCCCTCCCTCCTCCACCCCCCGAACTCCCTTCCCCATCTCCTCCCTCCCCATCCTCCAGTGTCCCTCCCCAATTCCCAGAGTCCTTTACTGTGTATGCCTAACTCTCCTCTGGGTCCTCCTCTCCGATGATGTATAAGGACCCAGTGGCATTTCCCTGAACCCTTTCTTGTGTTCCCCTTAAGCATAGGAACACTACTGTGGCTGTCAATCCCTTGCTTCCAAGGATCTTGGTGCCTTTAGCTGATGCTAGACTTTGTGAGGTCAATAGTGTGTTGGACATTGTGCAGGGCATGCAAAGTCCTATTATGATTGCTTCGGCCCTAACTAGTGTGGAGAATCTTGCAAATCATTGCTCCTCCCATCCTTTTGCTCTTACAATCTTACCACCCCCTCTTCTGCAAATGTCCCTGAGCTTCAGGATGGGGAGAGATTAGGCTGGCCTAGTTCTATGTGGTTAATATAGAGTCTCTGAAGTTCTGGATTGTGGTTTGTTGATTTTCTTTTGCAGTTTTGCTGCTTCTGCAATGCCCTTCATTCCATCCTGATAGGCACTGTATGTCACCCCCTGGTCAGAGACAAAAAGCTGTTAAACTGGAGTCTTGTTATAAGAGCACATTCAAGCGTAGATATAATAAAAGTAGGAAACCTCAGTGAGGGAAGGGTCAATCACCCATTTGCAAAATGATTACTTTTTATCTGCCAGACTATATACCCTCCTCTTCTGGTGAGATCATACCCCCTCAGTTGTACATGATCAGGAATGAATGTCTGTGAACTTAACCAGGTGTCACATTACTTACTTGCATTCCTTGATGGAGGCCTATTTTATCTGCTGTAACATGGCCCCCTCTCTCCTTGTGTCTGATGTGGCCCTCCACCTCCATCCCTCCTGTTCATAATCCTTGCAATTACTGTATTACATAGGTTTACCTTTCAGTGTCTCAATGTGGGCTGGGTGAGTTTGGTACTAGGAGCCACCTATTAGGGAGTACATACGGCGCTTAATTTTCTGGGTTTGGGATAATTCACTTAATAAGGATGTTAGATCTTGTCAAAAGCTTTTTCTGCATCTATGGAGAGTATCATGTGTTCTTGGACTTTGGACAGGTTTACATGATGGATATATTTATTGATTTGCATATGTTGAAATAACCTTGTGTGTCTAGGATAAAATGTACTCAATCACAATGAATGATCTTTTTGATGTTTCTGAATGAGATTGCTAAGATTATGTTGAGAATTTTTGCATTTATGATCATCAAAGAGATTGGCCTGTAGTTTTCTTTTTTAAGTATACCTTTATTAGTTTTGGGGATTAGTATGATATTAGCTTTGTAGAATGAATTTTGAAGTGTTCCTACATTGCTATTTTTTGAAATAGTTTAAAATAGTTATAGGAATACTTACATAATTCAAAACTTCATGATTCAATTAAAAACGTTTTGCTTACTCAAGAATTCATCTATTTACTTTGTGTTATCAAATTTCATGAAGTATAAGCTTTTGAAATATAATCTTAAAATTCTCTGAATTTCTTGGATATCCATTGTGATAATTCCATTTCATCACGAATTTTGTTAATTTAGGATTTGTCTCTCTTGATTTTGGTAAATTTAGTTAGAGGTGTACCAATCTTATTGGTTTTTTCAAAGAACCAGCTTTTTGACTGGTTGATGCTTTTTATCATTTTCCTTATGTCTTTTTCAGATATTTCTCCCCTGCTTCTGCTAATTTCCTCTCTTCTACTGCTTTTAGGATTGGGTTGGTCTCTGTCTCTAAAGCTTTTAAGCCCATTGCTAAGTTATTTACTTGCAACGTTTCTATTTTTTTGATATCGACATTGAGAGCTCTAAACTTACATCCTAGGACAGCTTTCATTGTGTCCCAGATTTTGATATGTTGTATTTTCATTTTCATTCACTTCTAGGAATTCTTGAATTTCCTTTATGACTTGTTCCTGAACCCATTTCTCATTTCGCCTCATAGTGTTTATTTTCAAAGGGTTAGTGTATTTTCTGCTGTTTGTTGTGTTGTGGGTGTCAGTTTTAAACCACAGTCGTCTCACACTGTACAGGGTATAATTTCAACTTTCTTGTGTATGTGAACATTTGTTTTGTGTTCTAGTAAGTGATCTATTGTGGAGAAAGTTCCATAGCATGCTGAGGAAATATGTATTCCTTAGTGCTTGGATGGATAATTCTACAGAGATTTGTATTGTCCATTTCAGTAAGTGTTTGGTTTAATTACAATGTTTCTCTGTTGAGTTTTGGCCTACTGATCTATCCCGTGTTGAGAATGCAGTATTGAAATCCCTGAGTTTTATCCTTTCAGGATTGATTTCTTGTTTTAGAGGATATTATAATTGCTACCCCTGCTTGTTTACTGATTTCATTACCTTACAGAATTTTTGACCAGCCTTTTGTTTTTAAATATTTATTTCTGCTCATACAAACTTAATGGGTCCCTCCACACCTCCCTGGACCCATTAGCTCCTTCCCTCCTTTTCCCCTTCCTTTCCCACCCTCCTTCCTGATCTCCCCGTGCCTCCTCCCTCCATCCCTGGAGCATCCTTTAATGTGTATGTCAAACTTTCCTCTGGGCCCTCCTCTCCGATGAGGTATAAGGACTCAGTGGAATTTCCTAGAACTCTTTCTTGTGTTCTCCATAAGTATAGGAACACTATTGTGGCTGTTAATCCCTAGCTTCTAAGGATCCTAGTGCCTTTAGTCCAGGCTAGACTTTGAGGGGTCAATAATGTGTTGGTCATTGAGCAGGTCATGCAAAGTCCTATTATGATTGCTTCGAACTTAACTTGTATGGAGTTTCTTGCATGTCATTGCTCCTCCCCATCCTTGTGCTCTTACAGTCTTACCAACCCCTCTTCTGCAAATTTCCCTGAGCTTCAGCATGGGGAGAGATTAGGCTGGCCTGGTTCCAGGTGGTTGATACAGAGTCTCTGATGTTCTGAATTTTGGTTTGTTGATTTTATTTTCAGTTTTGCTGCACTTGCAATGCTCTTTGCTCCATCCTGATGGTATTGTATGTAACAATCTGGCCAGAGATAAAAAGCTGTTAAAATAGAGTCTTATTATAAGAGTATATTCAAAGGTAGATGGAATAATATTAGGAGACAGGGTGAGGGGGGTTCAGTCTCCTATTTACACAATGGTTACTTTCTATCTGCCAGACTATATGTCCTCCGCATTTGGTGAGATCATACGCCATCGGTTGCAAATGGTCAGGAAGGAAAGTATGTGGACTTAACCAGATGTCTCATTACTTACTTGCAGTCCGTGATGGTGGCGTATTTTCTCTGCTGTAACATGATCCCTCTCTCTCCTTGTTTCTGGTGTGGCCCTCCTTCCTCTTCTCTCCTGTTTATAAACTTTCCAATTACTGTGAGTATTATAGAGATTTATCTTTGAGTGTGTCTCAAAGTTGGTAGGTACTAGGATCCACCTATTAGGGAGTACATATGGTGCTTAATTTTCTATGTTTGTGATACTTCACTCAATATAATTTTTTCTAATTCCATCCATTACAGCCTTTTACTTTTAGAATGTGCCTATCTTTTGTGATGAGGCATTTTTCCTGAAGGCAGCAGATGCATGGGTTTTGGTTTCTAATCCATGTTTTTAACCTGTATCTTTTAATTGGTGAGATAATTACATTGACATTTAGTGTTATAATGGAGAAATTACTTTTAATTTCTGATATTTTTTGTGTTTAGTGGATTTTATAAGTATATTAATAAGCGTGCAGGTTTTAGTGGTATTATACTTACCTTCTGTCCTCTTGGGTACACTTGTTCTTTTCTTCAAGCTTGAGTATCTTTTCTAGAATTTTTGAAGGACTGATTTTGTATTCACTTAAGCCTTCTCCATGTCTTTATGGTGGAAAATTTTTCTTTCACCCTGGATCCTGACAGATAGTTTTGATGGGTATGTCAGTCTGGATTGACATTTATGCTCATTCAATACTTGAAGTAGGTCTCTCCAGGCTCTACTCTCTTTTACTATTTCCACTGAAAAAGTCTTTAGTGATTTCAGTAGACTTACCTTTAAAAGTGACAATTTTTTTCTCTTGAAGCTCTTATCAAGTTCAGTTTGTCCTGTATGTGTAATGTTTTTAATATTATTTGCTGTGGTGAGTTTCTATTTAGTCATATCTGTTTGGGGTGCTATGTGTCTCTTGTATTCTGATTGACATTTCTTTCTTTAGAATTGAAAAGTTTTCCTTTTTTACAATTTGAAAATTTTCCTCACATGTGGTATTTCGGGATTCTTGTTCTGATATTCCATGAATGTGCATGTTATGCTTCTTCAAGATGTCCATCACTCTTGAAATGGCATTTTTTAATGACTCCCTTTCTATATGCTCATTCCCATGGAGCAATGCTGTAAAAATAGAATTCAATAAAATATATAGATATTATTTCAATGACATTTCAATAAATAAGCAGGAGCATATGTTCCATGGAGATGACATTATCAATAGAGCTTTGGGATCACTGATCCTGAGGTCTTTAACATTGATAATAAAATTGCTCCCCCTCCTTTATATGGAAAGGTAAGAATATTTCTTTGTTTATACTATCATGTAAGTACACAGGCAGAGGCAACATCAAAATGATTATGGCAAATGGACTTGACCAGTCAGAACAAGATTTCCCTATGATATTCAATTATCCCATGAAAAAATTATACATCTTAAGGTTGGGTTTTGTCTTTCTGCCCTGAATCTGGATCTTGACCCGAACTGACTCCCTGCTCCTCAGGTAAGGCACCTAGACCATGCTTCAGGCTCCAGGTCATCTGCATGCTGCACTAAGCACTTTGCCTTTCTGCCCTGAATCAGGACCAGGATTAATTCCCTGCTCTTCAGTTAAGCCCTTAGACCACACCCCAGGCTCCAGGTCATCTGTGTGCCTCACTACTAGTTAGCCTGCCTCTCTGGTACTGGAGAGGATCTCTCAGAATCACCCTAGAGCCCAGGTCATCTGTGCACCCCTCTAGTAGCCAGCCTACTTTTCTGGTTCTTTGGAAGGCCTGTAAGCCATGTCCAAAAACCCAGGTTTTCTTTACTCCCCACCAGCCACTCAGCCTTTGTGCCCCCAAACCATACTGGGGCAGACTTTCTGCTTCTTAGAATTCAAAAGAGTCCAGTAAAAACCAAAGCAAAGGGATAGAAGCCAACACCATTCATCTGAATTCTTCTATGATCATCCCATCATATGGGACAGATATTTCACATCCAGCTCTAAGATAAATAATCCATTTTTACCATAACATTCCTTTCAATTATTACTCACTGTAGCTTAACATTTCCATTTAGCCACCCAAAAAAACCCATACAATTTCAGGGATTATACCATTCACCCTCACATATCACCAAGGAAGTAAAGCTGTAAAGTGCACTACCATACTAATCTTCAATCCCTGTCTATTACATTCTACTTAATTGATGTACTAACACTTCAATAATCTCATGTTGGAAATAATATCAATACCAAACAAGCATACCCAACTCCAAGACAACATTAATATAACTGCTCAAGTATAGTAATACTGTCTAATTCAGTCCAACAAAACACACACACACAAAAAAAAGTTCTTAAGAGATAAAACAAAAATTCCCAGGTCCCAGCACAAATCCATGAGAAACAAAAACCTACACGACAACTCTTATACCTGAAGAAGGAACACCATAATGATGGAATCCAACCTGAACAAACTGACAGAAAATAGCCAAAAAAGCCAGACCCAAGATATTAAAACTGTACACATATTTGTCACCATGCACAAATGATAATTGCAAATGGATCAGGGACCATAATGTTGGGCCAGAGCTTTCAAAAACCCTAGTTGAAAGGGTAAGGAAATCCCTCGAACTGATTAGGTTAGTGCAACATTTCGTAAAGAGAAATCCCTGTCACTCAACAAATGGGACCTTATGAAATTAAACAGCTTCTGTTTAGATAAAGAAATTGTAAACCCAGCCAAAAGGAAACCCAGAGAACGGGGAAAAATTTTTCACTAACCACATATCTTATAGAGCTCTATTATTCAGAGTGCTCAAAGAACTTAAAAAACTAAACAGCAAGGAGATAAATGGCCCAATTAAGAAAAGAGCCTCAGAATATAAAAGAAGCTTTTCGAGGGACAAAATAGAAATGTCTAACAAATATCTAAAAAAAATCCTCCTCTTCCCTAGCCATTATGGAAATGCAAATCAAAATACATGACATATCATCTCACCCTGGACAGTATGACAAATATATGTAATACACACAGTACCAAATGCTCGAGAGGATGTGAAGAGAAGGGAATTCTTATACATTGATGGTGGGAATGCAGGCTACACAGCCACTCTGATGATCAGTTTCATGATTTCTAAAAAACTTAGTTTGAAATGCCATATGACCTTGCTACCCCACTTCTAGGAATAAACAATCCCCATAATGCAGAAATTCACTACAGTGAGACAAGTACACCCATGTTCATTACAGCACTAATTACAAAAGCAAAGTCATGGAAATAATACAAATGCCCAACAGTTGACAAGTGGATAAGGAAAATGTGGTACATCTATACAATGGAAAACTACTCAGCCATGAAAAAAGATGAATCAATGCAATTTGCTTCGAAATGGAAGGAATTAGAAAAAATTATATTGAGTAAAGTATCCCAAACACAGAAAATTAAACAGAATTTGTATTCAATATTATTACCATATATACTTATTGAAATATTCAAAGATAAATCTGTCATAATTATTGTAATCACAAAGGTTTATAATAGTAGGGAAAGCGAAGGAGGGCCCCCAAAAATGGAAAAAGAGGATCACATTTCAGCAGACAAAATAGGCTATGATCAGGTATTACATGTAAGTAACAAAACATCTGGTGCAGCTCACTCTCACTTCCCATTCTGGTCATTGGAAACTGAACATGTTTGATCTCACCAATCTGGGAGGACATAAGGACTGGCAGATAAATAGTAACTATCCTGCAAATGGGACACTGACCCTCCTCCCTCAGTGCTGTGTCCTACTGCTATTCTTACATCTACCTTTGAGTCTGCTGTTTATTAAGATGTTCATTTAAATAGTCTTTTATCTTTGGTTAGGAGTTGACCTTCAATACCAGACAGGATGGAGCCTAGAACAGTGCAGGAAAAGCAAAACTGAAAACAACAGCAAACCATAATTCAAAACACCAAAAGCCCTACATTAATCATCTGAAACCAGACCAGCCAAATCTCTCTCCAAACTAACGCTCAGAGAATCTTGAGGAAGAATGGGTGGCAGGATTATAAGAGCCTAAAGATGGGGAGGACTAACCTAATGCAAGATATTCCACATAAGTTAGGGCTGCAGCAGCCAGGACTGGGCTTTTCCTGACCTGCACAATGGTTGTCTCCGTAAAGTCTAGCATTGATCATAGGGGAGAAGACTCCGTGCAGTAGGATCCTTAGAGGAAAGGGATTAAACAGACATAACAGAGTTCCCATACTAACCGGGAACACAAGAAGGGGCTCTGGGCTATGTCACTGAGTCCTAAACTCTCACTAGAGTGATGGATTCAGAGGGAGGTTTGGAGTTCACACAAGAGGATGTTTCAGGGGATCACAGGGAGGAGATGAGAGTCACTGGGATATGGGAAGGGAAAGAAGGGGGTAAAGGAAGGGGAAAGGAGGGAGAGTTCAAGGGGGGATGACTGGGGATGGGAGGAGTGATGGATAGAGATGGGGTAACTATTGAGATTGTGTGATTAGCAAAAAAGGAAAAAAGAAATTATGGGAGAAAAAAAATACAGTTTGGTATTGTGAGGTACCCAGTCTGCTCACACTTGTTATATTATCACATAAGCATTTTCTTCTGACTCAAGGTAGCAAACATCATTCTGTATAATTCAGTAAAAGAATATTCAACTTTAGGTATTTGTTTACCATAAAACTGTGAACAGATGAAATTGGGAATCACTGTCTTAGGACAATCTACAGGAAATCATACATTTATTATTTTACTATATATCATTTTAATAACTATTATTTTACTCCATGCTTATTTAAAGTGTGATGTGAATAAGAGAGAAGCATTATGATTGTTGGTGACATTTTGCATTCTACATCAGGAATGGATCAGTGTGTGAAGTGTGCAGATGACCACTATCCAAACAAAGAGCAGACTCACTGTCTCCCAAGGTCAGTGTCCTTTCTGGCTTATGAAGACCCTTTAGGGATGTCTCTGGTCTGCATGGCCCTGGGCTTCTCTGCACTCACAGCTCTTGCTCTTGGGGTCTTTGTGAAGCACCGAGACACTCCCATCATAAAAGCCAATAACCGCACTCTCAGCTACATCTTACTCATCTCCCTCATCTTCTGTTTCCTCTGCTCCTTGCTCTTCATTGGACATCCCAACACAGTCACCTGCATCTTGCAGCAGATCACATTTGGAGTTGTGTTCACTGTGGCTGTGTCCACTGTCTTGGCCAAGACAATCACTGTGGTTCTGGCCTTCAAGCTCACTGCTCCAGGAAGAAAGATGAGGTGGTTGCTGGTTTCAGGGGCACCTAACTACATCATCCCTGTCTGCACCTTGGTCCAACTTATTTTCTGTGGAGTATGGCTTGTAACATGTCCTCCTTTTATTGACACAGACATACATTCTGAACATGGCCACATCATCATCATGTGCAACAAGGGCTCAGCCACTGCCTTCTACTGTGTACTGGGATACCTGGGCTCTCTGGCACTGGGGAGCTTCACTGTAGCTTTCTTGGCCAGGAACCTGCCTGACACTTTCAATGAAGCGAAGTTCCTGACCTTCAGCATGCTGGTTTTCTGCAGTGTGTGGGTCACCTTCCTTCCTGTCTACCATAGCACCAAGGGGAAGGTTATGGTGGCCGTGGAAGTCTTCTGCATCTTGGCCTCCTGTGCAGGCCTGCTAGGGGGCATTTTTGTCCCAAAATGCTATGTTGTTTTGATAAGACCAGACAGAAATTCTCTTCAAAAGTTCAAAAATTAAAAACAATTCTTGACCCCTTTCAATGTCTAAATTTCTAAAGAATTTGTGAAAAGTTACTATAAAGCCAGAATGTGAGGCTATACAACATTAATTCTCAAATGTGATCCTATAATGTTAGTTATTGATATGTGACACATACTGGTTCCTTGAGGTTGTTTGCATAGTGGGTTTGATATTGTTAGTTTTCCCAGTATTTCCTCTACTCATTTTCTGTCATCAGCACTATCATCTGGATGATTTTTGGAAAAAGTGAAAGTGTTTTGTTTATTCTCCAAACTGCAAGGTGTCCCTAGTAATCCAGAGCCCATTTCTGAGCATGAGAGAGAAAGGTAGTAAATTTCATTGTGATGAAATTTAATTGCTATGAAAACTGGTTATGCAGATGCAGAGATGACACTCCTCTTATTTCCTGATAAATAACTTTTTGTTACTAAAGAGTAAAGGAACGTCCTGAAAATCACACTTCAGTAGACAGTACTGGGGTCTTGGAGAGAGAGAGAGAAAATGATGCAGAAAGAGTATTGTATAATGGGAGATGACTTTGTAAAAATCTTGCCACTTTTCAAAATTTTGCAATGCACACGGAGAATGTTGAGATTATAGAATTTCAGTGATTAATATTTAGTATCAACTGGACTTCAGGTGGAAAATCACGTAGGAGACACACCTCAGAGTGTAAGTTTAAGGTAGATTCTCAATGGGATAATTGAAATGAGCTGTCTCCAAACTAAAGTTGGGCAGTACTTTTCCAAGAACTGGTGTCTCAGAATGAAGAAAAACAAAAAAACCTTGTTGATTACTTTCAAACATTCCTTTTTCTTACCAAAGATATGTGTCATATGACCAGTTACTTCACATTTCTGCCACCATACCTTACCTATCATTTTGGACAGAATCCTGAAGCTGAAAGGCAAAGTAGTTTTTTCTTTCCTTAAGTTGCTTCTGTTATTTATCTCCTCAAAAATCAAGGACAGTAAATTAAACATGAATCTACTGATAAAAAACAAGGTATGTGGAGACCTTGTCAAGGCTGAGATCAAGCTGACTATGTGTTTACTCAAGCTATAATTTCAAACAGTGATACATAGTACACTGAACCACTTGACATCACTTAATATTATATCCCTCGTTATATGTTTACTTAGTACCTGGGAGAAAATAAAACATTTTGCAAACATAAACCCTCTCTTGCCACAGTGAATTATGTGGGAATTCAGGTGGTCCTGTTCTTTTGGAAGTAATCATTGATGGTCAATACTGGCCAGAGTAAGTGGTCCCTTAGGCATCAGGGGTACCCCTATTGGAATATCACTTAATCTGTAGCAGGTACCCAGGCACATACAAGAACAAATCTCCTCTATGGAACTCAATGGGTTTCTTACAAAATAAAGTATATTCAGGTAAGAACACAAATATATCTCAGAAGGAACAGAGCAGATGGGGTAGGCAATATGGGGAGAAAGAAAAATACACTGTAATTTAAAATGGCTTCAATTTAAAATAAAAAATGAAATGAAATCTGAAACTCATAGAAGATATCCTTTGTTCCCACAAATAGTTTTGTTTAAATAGGGACTTTTCAAGGGTTCAGTTATTACTAATGTTCCAAAATCATCTCTCAAAGGCACATGTTAGAATGGTTTTGTCCCAAGCCTCTCCTGATCTTGGGTATATGTTACAACAGCCTGGTATTGTGCTCTGGTGCTAAAAAGTTTGATTTGCTCTTTTTCTAAAATTTATATTTTATTTACTTGTTTAAAAGAGAGCGAGCGGTTGAGCAGGTGTGTTCAATGAATCATTGGTTGAGGTCAGATGACAACTTTCACAGGTCTGCTCTCTCTTTCAACATGTGCACTCTAGGGATTGAACTCAGGCTGCCAGGTTTGTACATAGGAGCCATTACTCTCTGAGCCATGTTATCAACTGCTACTGTGTCCTTAAAGGGGAAGTTGGGGCACATGCTGCTTCTGCTCTTCCTTTATTGCAGTGTCAGACTCAAACTTGTGGTCCTGCAGTATGAAAAGCTTCCTTAAGTCTAGTCTGAAATGATCGGGAACCCACTGACTACAGCATGATGCCTACAACTGTGTGGTTCAAGAGGTCTACTCTCCTCTCAAACTGACTTACTGCCATTACTCTTCCATAAAATTTGCAGGAAAAATCATAAGCATAAAACCTACTCTATGTTTAGTAACACTTGCCATCACATATATACCACTGACAATACACATATACACATACGAATACATGCACTCAAAATAATATACAGCACATACACACACATCCACACAAATGACACAGACATACATACAAATAAAAACATCTATTCACACTTGGAGACACCATAGACAATACAAAATCCCACACATGTGTATGGATGGAATGAACACACTTGTACATGTATACACACAGATACATACAGAAATGAATACATACAACAAAACATGAACACATGAACAAAAACAGACACAGATGAACATACACAAATATAACAACACACACATAGTCACACAAAATTACATGCATGTACACACATACACAAAATATACACATACATACATATATGTAAATTGACACTCACACAAACAGAAACACACACATGCACATACAGACACAAAGACATATAAAACAATGGACACTCCAAAGCTAAATCCAGTAGTCACACAATCAGAAACTCATACAGACTCATACCTGCAAAATATTCACGCACATAAGCAGACACCACATTCACATAGACACTCCTATCATTAGAAAATTGGAGAAACATTACTTTAGCTCTCATATGAGGGAAAAACCAGTTAGAAACAAAACCTATGAAGAATCTTTTAAAAATCCAATTCCTTTTTTTTTTTTCTACTTTGGATGCAGGTGAGTGCTATATTTAAGTAGGAAGCAATCTTCCCAATACCTATGGACTTATGAAAATTGTAGTGGTTTCTCCATGGAGGTAAAAGGAAAATAAATTGGTGATGCTATTTATACAACAAAATGTCCATTTTGATACATTGCACTTAGAAGAACAATACCAAGCAATCATTTGCACTTTGATGCTAAGCTCTGTGGCATTAAGTTACATTCTCATTCACAAAGAAATGAATCAAACCAAACTTTCAAAGTATGACATGTTTATATCAACAAGATTATAAAACTCAGACCTGCCAATTTAGGGGATCAGGAATTCCATGGGCAGCTAATCTGAAAAAGTTGATTCGGATGATAAATTTGCCGCAAAAATAAAAAGCATATATAACACAATATGCAGAATGTGCAAAAAAAATTATTTGTTTTCATATGCAAAATGCAAACTCTTCTGGTGTAAGTAGGCTAAAGAAAATGGAAAAGAAATGTATAAGGGAGTAAGAAAAATTACTTAAAAAAAACAAATAACACGAGTTTTGTCTACATGTAGAATTTAAAACAAATAATATATTCAGTATTTGAATGGACATTTCCTGCTCCCTGTTAAATTAAACTCATGCCAGTTATATGGATTGGGAGATAACTGAACCCCCATCCACTGCAGTGGGAAATGTGAAGATGGGGAAGATCTATGATCAATTTCCACACCATATAAATATAAATGAATATATGCTATATAACTCTCATTCTATACTTTTATGTTATTTCATATTCTATATAGCATATTCCAGATATGTATAACACAAATAGATTAGTATACTTTGGTATATATTTTCTTTCTTTTAATATACAAATCAAAAATTTATGTAGGATATATATGACATATATATTGTAGATAATGAAATATGATGATAAAATATATATTCTGTAGGTATGTAGAAATATTCAGACAATGTAGATATGTAGAATGTCTATAAAATATGTGTCTACAGACACAGTATATATATAGAAATATGCATAGAATACATAGTATGCTATTCAATAATCTTATCAAACGTAGATATACATAAAATAATACATAACATATATTTACAGAGACAAACACAATTTATAAAATATGTAAAATACATGTAATACTGTATGTAATAGAAAATGTATATAAAATATATGTGGCATGTAGTATGTATATATTTCTCTATTATATAACTTTATAATTATGTTTTATAATATAATAAAATATAATTTTATTTTATTAATATATAAATAAAATAATATATAAATAAAATAATTAATATATAAATAACATAAGAAATAATAAAAAATAAAAATATAATTTATAATTATGTTATAAAGAAATAGAGATATATAATATAGAAAATACATTACATGTAATATATGTCATATGTTAAAATATAGAATATATACATAATACATACTAAAAATTATGAAATTACATGTAACATATAAAACAAAGGCACATATGTATAAATAATATAAAAGTAAAACTGAAAAGTAGAATGAGGCAGATAAGCAAAAGGAGCGAATGCCAAGAGTGAATAAATACAAAGTACATATATTAGACCATCATTATGAAGCCCGCCTGTTTAAGTGATATTAAAAAAAACACTTCTTTAACAATACACTGAGCATACTGCACTGAAAGCTTCAAATCTGTGTTGATAATGTAACATTCTTCAGCTGACACTTACTACCTGGCTTTGCTTCAGCTGCTTCTCACCACCATGCTGAAGAATTTACCCCAGATATAGAACATGAGTAAGTACTAAGTAATTACTTAAAATGCTATACCAGAATCTGGAATACCCCACAGACTGCTCTGTCTCGCCTTACACTCTAAGTCCTATCACCACTCACACTGAGAAAGTCACCCCCAAAGCATCAGCTCTCTCTGTAGTCTATACTACTGTGAGCCAGATCTCCATCCCAACCTCATTGATGTACACTGGCAGAATTATTTGAGAACAAAACAAGAAGAAACATTTGCTTACTAAGAAAGCTAAATGAGAAGAATTTGCAGCTAAATAGAGATCTGATTCCAGCTACTGTCCTTTCATGAAAAGAAGCTAATCCAACAGAGGAAACCAGTGTCAAGGATGAAGAAGATAGATATTAAGACATCTGTCCTTGGAGCTCATGCACAGGGCAAAGTGTGTGTTTTGTAACTGACACAGGAAGCTTCCTGTCAGATCCTCTGGGAAGTTTGACAACACAAAAGAAATGGATGAATTCCTAAGTAAGCACAACTTACCGAAATTGAATCAGGAAGTATTGAATTATTTGAATTGTCCTACAAACATATGAGGAAATTGAGGAAGTAATCTCGAATGTTCTCACCAAAAAATGTCCTGGACCAGATGGATTCAGCACAGAGTTCTACCAGACATTTAAGGAGCTAATAACACCAATACTCCTAAATTGTTCCATCAAATAGCAGAGGAAAGAAGACTACCAAATTCTTTCTATGAAGCTAATATCATCTTAATCCCAATGCCTAATAAAAATATACTTAAAAAAGAAAACTATAGGCCAATCTCTTTGATGAACACAGATGCAAAGATTCTCAACAAAGTCTTAGTAAATCAGATTCAAAAACATATCAAAAAGATCATTCACGGGGGTCAAGTAGGCTTTATCCCAGGCACACAAGTTTGGTTCAACATACGCAAATCAATAAATGTAAATGACCATATAAACCAGTCCGAAACCTAAGACCACATGTTATTCTAGATAGATGCAGAAAAATCTTTTGACAAGATCCAACAGCCTTTAATGATCAAAACCCTAGACACAGTTGGACTGGAAGATACCTCCATCAATACAATGAAAGATGTATCCAACAAGGCAAAAGCATTCATTGTACTCAATGGATAAAAGCTTAAAGCATTCCTGATTTGATCAGGAACTAGACAAGGCTGTCCATTCTCATCATTTCTATTCAATATTGTACTCGATTCTTAGCTGAAGCCATAAGACAAGAAAGGTACATAAAACGGATTCAAATCAGCAAGGAAGAAGTCAAGTTACCTCTATGTGCAGATGACGTGATCATATACCTGAGCAATCCTAAAAACCACACCAAGAATCTCCTGGAACTAATACATAAGTTCAGCAGGGAGGCAGGACACAAAATAAATGTACAAAAATTAGTGGCCGTCCTATATAACTAGAAGGAAAGAAGTGAAAAAGCTCTGAGAGAAACAATGCCATTTACTATAGCCCCTAAAAAAATGAAATACCTTGGTTTAAACCTAAACAAGGAAACAAGAGACCTTTACAATGAAAACAATAAAACCCTAAAAAATGAAATTACAGAAGACATCAGAAGATGGGAAGACCTCCCATGTTCCTGGATAGGCAGAAGCAGTATCATAAAAATGACCATCGTACCAAAGACAATATAGAGATTCAATGCTATAACAATTAAAAGCCCAAAGCAATTCTTTAAAGAATTCATATGGAGGCACAAAAGACCCAGGATAGCAAAAACAATCCTGAGTAACAAAAACACTGCTGGAGGTATCCCCATATCAAACCTTTATCTAAACTACAAATCCATAGTTATAAAAACAGCCTGATACTGGCTCCAAAATAGACACACAGATCAATGCATAAGGGTTGAAGACCCAGATATAAGCTTATACAATTATAGCCATTGGATCTTTGAGAAAGGGGCACAAAAATCCAATGGAAAAAAAACCAGCATCTTCAACATATGGTGCTGGCAAAACTGGATGTCCACATACAGAAGATTAAAATTGGAACCATAATTGTCACCATGTACAAGACTTAATTCCAAATGGATCAAGGACCTCAATATAAGGCCAGAGACTAAAAAATCCTTACTTGAAAGGATAAGCAACTCCCTCGATGTGATTGGAGTAGGAAAACAGTTCCTAAATGGAAATTCAACAGCACAATCACTACAATCAACACTCGACAGATGGGATCTTGTGAAATTAAAGAGCTCCTGTTCCGATAAAAAGATTGTAACTCAAGTACAAATACAACCCAAAGAAGGAGAGAAAATCTTCACTAACCACATATCTGATAGAGCTCTATTATCCAGAGTGTACAAAGAACTTAGAAAACTAAACACCACGGAAACAAATGGTCCAATTAAAAAATGGGCCTTGGAACTCAAAAGAAACTTTATCAGGGATGAAATTGAAATATCTAACAAAAATCTTAAAAAGTACTATGCATACTTAGCCATCAGGGAAATGCAAATCAAAACCTCCCTAAGATATCATCTCACCCAGGTTAGGATGGCAAAAATCCACAATACAAACACCACCAAATACTGTAGAGGATGTGGCTAGAAGAGAACTCTCCTATATTGCTGGTGGCAATGCAAAATTATACAACCACTCTGGCAAGCCGTCTGGCGATTCTTAAAAAACATTAAAGATTGAAATGCCATATGACCCTGCTATTCCACTTTTGGGAATAATCCCCCATACAGCAAGAATTCACCTCGATAGCCCAAACACAACCATGTTTATAGCAGCACTATTTACAATTGCAAAGTCATGGTGTTAGACCTAAAGGGTCGAAGCCTAAAGGCCTCCAGAAAGTGGACCCCCACAGAATACTCACAGACACAGGTTCAATGCAAAAGCAAGAGGATTTTATTCCAGCACACTGGGTTCGCCCCATATATTAGAGGGAGAGACGACCCTGAGCTCAAGAAGCATACACTTTTTATATTCTCCTTGCAGGGAGGTTACGTCATGTTACAAAATAATTGGCTATCATATTAGTTAGTACAAAGGCATAGCTGTACATATTAGACCTTGAGAGGGGAATTGGGAGGGGGTGAGTGGGCTCAAGCGACATCTGCATGTCTCCGAGACCTTGAAAGGGGGGAAGATTCCTGGAACCAACTTTGGTCTGATATCTGAGTCTGGATGGTTTGGCATCTGGCCCTCTCACAGGGACCTTGGGAGGGGAGATGTTTTTCAGTCTCTAGCCACCTGTTGTTTTCAGAACTCTGAAAACTGCTGACCACCAGGCTCAAGGACATAAACATTTCTGTCTTGGGTCTGTTTAAAAATTTCTTTTTTTCCACATTCCCCCTTTTTCTTTTGGTGGAATTTTAATTTCAAAATTGGGAGGATGTTTCCTGGTCCAATGAGGCACAGGTTGGTACTGTTTTCTTAGTACCATTACTTGTACTGCATTAATGCATTCTCTAATATAAGCAAGCAAGTGATATAAAATGCAGGGGACAAATGTAAGAAGTAATAGAAGTATAATTAGGGCCCCCAGTAAAATAGAAACTAGAGTAGTTAGTCATGGAGAGGAAGGAGTTAGACCAGAAAAAACAACAAAACTCCAGGTGTTAGACAGATTAGTTTCTGGTCTAACTCCTTACCAGCCTTTAAACCATCCCTGGCTTGTTTCCTGTCAAGTTTTTATTTCTTTAGCAGGATTGTTCTTTCATGGTGATCCCAGCAGTGGTGGATGGCCTTCAGGAATTCTAAAGACCTTTAAAGACCTTGAGAGACTCATCCCAGCATGGTGCTCTAAACCTGCCTATTTTAACTCTAGCCTATTTGAGGATCCAGACTGCTCAGGGGAATAAGGGTTGACGATCATTCTGGCTGCTTCCTGCTGAAATGGGGTGCTGAGAATGAGAGTAGCCTGGCATTCTCAATAAACCAAACAAGCTCAGTAATCTTACAGTGGGTACAAGCAAAAATTAGTAAAAAAAATCATGTTTGTAGGGTGTAAAAGCTGATTCCATAAAACCTGTCACAAATCCTTTTAAGATGACACCTGTAGGGGACATTATCTCCTGACATGGAAAGTTCTATAGGTTTGTAAGCATTATTTTGTCTTTAGGACAAGACCTTTCCTCAGATTTAAATGAAAAGCCAGCATAGACTTGTTGTCAGAACTAATCTGTCTAACACCTGGAGTTTTGTTGTTTTTTCTGGTCTAACTCCTTAAGTTTGTCATTGTATTTTTCCTCTGTCAAGCACTGAGTTTATAAGGCAAACTTTTAGGGTGAGGGCAGAACTTATTAAACATGGATTCTAACTTAGTACTTACATGATTGGCTGACAGCCAACAGTTTTGGCGTGCAGGGATTGGCCCCTCCCACCCCTGTCTGTCCATGAGCAGTTTGAATTGCATCCTGTTTTACCCATAACATTTGGGGACAGCCCATGGACCTCTAGGTAAAGGAAGGATCAGGGGATGGGCAACTCCAGTCAAGCAGAGACATTGTTTAGCTACATACTTAAAAGTAACTAAAAGAAAACCAAAATTGGGTTCTAGGTCTCTTCATTACCCACCTGCGTCTTAAGACTTTTGGTGCATCTAAAACCAGAACCACGTGATTGACTTTATAACAGTGTTAGAATATTTTATTCTATTGAGCCTAAGTCTAAAATATTTGGGCATTCAGGCATGTAAACGAAGGAGTGCCCAAAAAAATTACTATTGAGTATGTAAGGAATTTCAGTAGTTACTTTGTAACTGGTGAACCCGTCACTTCCCTGATCATTAACATTTTAGCAAAATCAAAGATTGACAAAAGCCTAGGAAGGAAGTTGAGCACCAAAATTTGTGCTCCCTTGTCCATTAACATAGAAACAAAGAGGCTTCCCATTTGCCTGCTAAACCCAAGGTTTTCATGAGATGTTCAAACTGGCATTTTGGGCTTTCAATGGTTATCAGAGGCAAACTCATTTTTCCCATCTGAGGGAAGCTAGGGGCTTCAGACCATTTCATTGATCTCCACCAGGGTGCTTGACCCCTGGGTCCTGGGGTTCAGGGGGCAATCTTCCTCCAGTGGAAATTCCCATGTTTGGGATATAGGCCATACAAAAGCTTCCTGTGTTTGCAACCATCACAAAGCGCCCAGTCTGGTCATATTCAAAGCATCTTTTCCATTTTTCCCCTGTCGGAAGGGGTCCTGGGTTGATCTGCTTGGGTGTGCCTGTTAGTAATCTATCTATCCCCTTAGGCAAATGTCAAGTTCTGATTTCTTTGCTTCCTGGTCACCTACCCTATTTTAAAGTTCTAGGACAAACAGAAACAAAGGATCTACCTCCAAGACAGAAATGAAAGCTTCCTGACAGTGGACTACTTAATCATAGTGTGCCAACCTCTCCCTTGCAGATGAGGATGCTATCCTCCAGATGGGGGCCTATTTTCCCCTAATAGATGAGGACCCTGTCCTCCAGATGGGAGTTTGGCTGATGTGGAAGCTAGATGAAATTCCTGTTCCACCTTAGTCTCTGGAGGGCATTTCTATTGCGAGACAAAGCTTTTCCTGAGATACTAGCTGGTACTGTTGGTGCAAATCTTTATAGTCTCGTAACTTTCTGTCATTTGTTTGGCATTGTTTGTCTAGTTGGATGATATTATAACTTAAAGATCTTCTTGGGGTTATCTCTTGTCTAAGATGTATATAGAACCTGTCCAAGAATATACAAGTTGACTCTTTTAGATTGGCAGGACTAAGCATTCATTTTTTTCCTGATAGCTCCAGACACAGGAAGGGGAGATCTCTCTTTTGGCTTCAGTTTAGTGAACCTGGACTTGAGGATGTATGGCTCAGCAGAGTTCTGCCAATCATTATATATGAAGTGTTGTCAGCAAAGACATCCATTGGCCCTGCCCGTGGTGTGGTCAGGGGAGGCCAATGTTCTACCTGACGCAACCAGAGCCCCACCCGATGACACTAAAAGGGGAGAGTCCATGGTCCACATATGCCTGAAATTTCCTGTATTCCCTATGCTATTTAAACAGCATAGTCATTGTCTTAGACTTGAAGCACTTTCCTTCAGGGCAAACATTTCTAGGAATTCCCTTTCATTGACTAACAAGAGCTAAAGTCACATTGATCCCCACTGTACTACATAGACAAAGAGCTAGAGTCACATTGATCCCCACCATGCAATGCAGACAGACAAAGGATGGGAATCCCTCCAGGAGAGATCATTCAAGTACCAGTCTGGCCATACTCTTTGCAGAATCATGGGTGATAACTTGGCCATAGTGGGTACAGCTATTTCGTGACTTGAGATAGGATTCTAACCTGATCCCACCCTAGATCGTCTGTTATCACCATGGAAACACAGAACTGGCCCAATCAAATCCCGTGGCTTTAAGAGATCTTAGGGATCTCGCTGTGGGACCACAAACTCGAGCACAGAGGCATTACAGGCTTCCCACCTCAGGCCGACATTTACTCACACATTCACACGGAGGTTAAAGACATTCCCTCCCCCATTTTAAAGTGCCCTTTTCTTTCCCTTTTGGGAGAAGCCTGCTCCAAAAGGTGAGCAGGGATTGGTTTAATAGCTGGCCTTGAGTCTGCTCCAAGCTGTAGCTGAGGTGGCATCATTGGGCGGGGCCTCGGCTCCTCCTGTTGGTCTGATGCTGAGCAGAGCCCTGCCCTCTGGCAACCCACCTCCCAGGGAGCGGATGAGGGCCCTGCCGGGGCTGCTGTAGGTCCTAGTAACCAAATTCTTATTTAATCAAAACAAACAATTGAAATACATTTGAATACATGAAGCTTAATTCTTAATTTCTAATTTCTGAGGCTCAATGTTTTTCCTTTTATAATATGGAAGACGCATAATGCATGACATTTTCTTTAACCATCATCTCTAATTTTTAGTCTTTTTATAAACTTAACATTTTATAAACCTTCACAACATTTTATAAACGTTTACAACATATTTTAACATTTTTGGTAACATAACTCATCCCATAAACCTCCTTTTGAACCTTATATCTAAGTATCATATATATATTTTTTTCATATATTTTTTTTCTTACTTGATGGTTCCCTAATGTTTTCACAATAGATATCCTTTAAGAAATGTCCTATGAAAGAGGCAATAACAGTAGAACTTATCTTAAAACATTATATCCAAATTAAATTAGCAAGATTGTAGCAGAACACAGGAGTACACCTGGAATTAGAAAGCAGACTTGTCCCCAAGGAAGGGAGCTCATATATACCAGGAGAAGGAAGAAATTCCAGTGAATTTCCCAGAGACCAGTTTTCCTTTCTGGTTGCTAGATATGTTGGTATTACACATGGGAAAACAAACTTTTAAAGGAATTACAAAAGTGATGTTATCAGATCCTAGGTAAAAGCTTCATAAAAATCAAGATAAAACAAAATATTTTAGTCAGTACGTACTCAGGCCTTTTATATTATCAAAATGATTCATTCTTAAGTGTGCACGTGTATTTAAATTGAGCATGCCAAATAATAAAAAGTCAAAAAGTAAAATGTAATTATAAGTGTGCAGTAATTTGAAGTGGCCACAGCTTTGTTATTTTGAAATACAAAACACACATATTATGGGAAACCCAGATAACTAAACAAGTCAAAACACTTAAAGTAACTCTTAAAATGAGATCATCATAGACACAGAACAAAAAAACGACAGACAAGGGCTGGAGAGGTGGCTCAGGGGATAAGCCTCCACTTTGCAGGCGGAAGGTCCTGAGTTCGGATCCCAGATCCCACGTATAGATGCCAGGTGGAAGCGGGGGCAACCTGCGCTTCTGGTCCTGGTAGGGTGGAGCCTGTGAATCCCGGGGCAGAAGGAGGTGGAGGCATCCATGGTGGTTTGCAAGTTCGTCTGTGGTTCTACACATACACAGACACACACACACACACACACACACACACAGACACACACCTGCACACACATGTGCACAGTTGAATAAATAATAATAATAATAAAAATTAAAAAAACAACATACAGTTCTTCTGGCCCCTCCAGTACAGGGGGGCAGAGGCTTTCTTTCCTTACTTTCTTTAGAAATTAAAGTAGAGGTGTTATTAGGTAAATTAAAAAGAAGACAGTTTAAAACACACATTTGCTGGCCTTGAAAGTGAATACCCACAATGAAACAAATTAGACAAAAGCATCCTGGTCAAGAATGCCATAATCCTGTCACGGCAGCAGTCGCTGCTGGAGGCCTTGTACAGGCTGCCACAGGCTGAAGAAGGATCCTTTCGGGTCTCCACAAATGAGCTCCACAAATACAAATGAGCTCCACAAAAGAGACTCCCTGATACTTCACAAAGAGTGCTCCATGACAGGCAAGCCAGTAAAGCTAACCAGGCACCAGATCGCCTCAGACAAAAGGAGGATCCAAGTTTTTCTAGAACTTTACAAATGAACCTAACTGTTTGTAACAAAGAAAAGGCAAACATAGACACATTGAACACAAGTCAAATAGAAAAAGAAGCACACCAAGTAAACACTCCAAACAGAAAGTAAAACAGACACAAACCTGCTAGAGCTGACCTCCGATCCCGGTCCCAGTGAAGTCTGGGAGGGCACACTGTTTCCCGTTCAGGGAACCAAATGTTAGACCTAAAGGGCCGAAAGGCCACCAGGAAGTGGACCCTTGCAGAATACTCACGGACACAGTTTCGATGCAAAACCAAGAGGATTTTATTCCAGTGCGCTGGGGTGGCCCCATACACTAGAGGGAGAGATGACCCTGAGCTCAAGAAGCATACACTTTTTATATCCTCCTCGCAGGGAGGTTATGTCATGTTACAAAATAATTGGCTATCATATTAGTACAAAGGCATAGCTGTACATATTAGACCTTGAGAGGGGAATTGGGAGGGGGTGAGTGGGCTCAAGGTACATCTGCATGTCTCCGAGACCTTGAAAGGGGGGAAGATTCCTGGAACCAACTTTGGTCTGATGTCTGAGTCTGGATGGTTTGGCATCTGGCCCTCTCACAGGGACCTTGAGAGGGGAGATGTTTTTCAGTCTCTAGCCACCTGTTGTTTTCAGAATCTGAAAACTGCTGACCACCAGGCTCAAGGACATAAACATTTCTGTCTTTGGGTCTGTTTAAAAATTTCTTTTCTTCCACAATGGAACCAACCCAAATGCCCCACAGTAGAGAAGTGGGAAAAAGAATGTGATACATTTATATAATGGAAAATTACTCAGACATCAAAAATGATGAATTAATGTGATTTGCCAGGAAATGGATGGAATTAAAAAATATATTGAGCGAAGTATCACAGACACAGAAAATTAAGCACTACGCGTACTCCCTAATAGGTGGATCCTAGTACCAAATACACATAGAGACACACTCAAAAATAAATCTCTGTAACATCTATAGTAATTGCAAAGATTATAAACAGAAGGGAATGGGAAGGAGGGCCCCGCCACAACAAGGAGACAGAGGATCATGCTACAGCAGAGAAAGTAGGCCGCCATCAAGGGCTGCAAGGAAGTAATGAGACATCTGGTTAAGCTCACAGACTATTCTTACTGGTCACTTAGAACTGATTGTGTTTAATCTCACCAGATCTGGCCAGGGAGTGACATCCAATACCCATTGGAATGGAGCTAAGGGTGGTGCAGGAGCAGCAAAACTGAAAAAAAAAAACAACAAACCATAATTCAGAGCATCAGAGACTCTGTATCAACCACCTGGACCCAGCCCTGCCTAACTTCTCCCCATCTTAAAGCTCAGGGAAATTTGCAGAAGAGGTGGCGGTAAGATTGTAAGAGCCTAAAGATGGGGAAGAGCAACAATATATAAGATACTCCACTCAAGTTAGGGCCCAAGTAACCATAATAGGACTTCGTGTGACCTGCGCAATAACCAATATATTATTGACCCCTCAAAGTCTAGCATGAATCACAGGCACTAGGATCCTTGGAGGCAAGCGATTAACATCCACAATAGTGTTCCTACACTAAAGGGGAACACAAAAAAGACCTCTAGGCAATACTACTGAGTCCTTATACCTTGTCAGAAAGCAGGACCCAGAGGGAAGTTTGACATGCATACTACAAGATGCTCAAGGGATGGGGGAACAATAGGAGAAAGGGAGGGAGGGGGAAAAGGAGGGGAAATAGTGGGGAGGGGACAAAGGGATTCATGGAGAGGTGAAGGGAGGTAGGGGAATGGGGTACCTATCAAGTTTTTTTTTAAGCCAGATGTATATTTTATTTTTTTTAATATTTTTATTATCTCCGCTCATACAAACTTAATAGGTACATCGGTTCCCTCCCTTTCTCCTCCTCCCCCCACCCCTCTGCTCACCCTCCCCTCACCTCTCCCTCCCCGCCCCCTCAGTGCCTCCCCACCCCCAATCCCCGGAGAATCCTTTAATGTGCATGTCTGACTCTCCTCTGGGTCCTCCTCTTCGATGACATACAAGTACCCAGAAGCATTTCCCTGAACCCTTTCCTGTGTTCCCCTTAAGCATAGGAACACTATTTTGGCTGTCAATCCCTTGCCTCCAATGATCTTGGTGCTTTTAGCAAATGATATACTTTGTGGGGACAATAGTGTGTTGGACATTGCGCAGGACGTAAAGCAATCATAATTGGACTTTACATGCCCTATCAAGTTTGTATGAGTGGAAAAAAATTTTAAAAAAGGAAGCTTCCTCTCTGCATTGATGTTGAGGGATGACGGATTTTATTGGGATCACCATGATTCAGGATATTTCCCCATTGTGCACAGTAGAGGCACCTTGCCTTGGGTTGTGTGAGTACCACATAGAGAATGTTCTTTGACTGCCTGAATGCTGGGTGTGTGCCACTGCCCCTAACAATCATGGACCATGGGGAGACATTACACTCCTAACATATCTGTCTGCCTTTGACTGACAGGGAGCCTTTAAGACTCTTTCACTCCCGCATTACTTTGGATCTTCTGATAAACCCCACATAGATGAGAACAAGATGATACTCAAAACATTTTTTCCAACCTTTGTTTTTTACTCAGTAATGAAACTCAGATTCAATGGCCCTAGGCACACTGGTCCACAAAACTCTAAGGATACCAAGGCACAGAATCCCAAAATGACCTGTTAGCAGGGGGTGTTTGTGTTTACTCCATAGTCATCAGCAGGAATAAGAATACTGAGGTGTACATAGATATGGTAATAAAATCATTTATTTGAGACTGCAGCTTTCAACCTGTGCAAACTTACAACTCAGCAAACAGGGAGAAAGCATTCCTTTTGATTATTTTCTTCTTTTTCCTTCATCTTACCCTCACTTGACCAACTTGACTGAAAGTTGGTGCTTTTGGAGAATGAACCATAAAAGAGACAATGACAGAGACATGCAGAGTGACTGCAGCTTCATGTTTCTCACAGTTCCTGGAGAGCAAACAAAAGAGGATTATGAGGAACTCCTTGACGCTTGGTAAATGGAATAACCCTTTCTATTTTGCCTGCTACAGTATCACAAATAATACATCAGAGATCTGTGTCTGAGTTAACCAACTCTCTGCCAAAGTGTGTATCCTCCATATATCCATACACAGGAATCATCCCAAATGTTTTCTTTCTCTTACCAAATACTACACTCCCACTTTCAGAAGGATCAAAGTGTATTTTCTTTTCTCTTTTTTAGATGACACTTACAAAGTGGAAAGTTCAGAGTCAATGGCATGAGTCTAGTTTAAACGTTTGCACAATGTCTCCCTTGCGATGTCTGTCAGTGCTTTTTCCAAACTGCATATAATTCCTAAACTCTGTGGAAGCAGTCACATGCATTTATTCCCTACCTGAGGATATATATGAACACTCATATCCAGTGATATTTATATTTTACATTATGTATAAGATATATTTGCAGAAGTTTAAGTTATGCACTATAATTACATGTGATATAAAATATATGATTTATGACAAATAATATGCATAGCAAATCATAGTACCATTTAGTTCCCTGTTCATTACAGCTAACTTTGAGCACAGTTATAAGAGAAATGTCAAATGTGCCATTGTGTGGTTTTTGCATGTTAGAATCATTCTTTTGGACATAGTCACAGTCACAACTTTGCAGTATAATCTATCGAAAGTATTTGGTCTCTATTTAACACATTATCTCAATGATTTGGACCTTTATAAAGTCCTAGTAGAATACTCATCCCTCTGGTACAAAAGAGAAGTCAGTAAAAGTATCAACTGTTGACATCCCTTCAGATTCCTTAGAGCACCTGGAATTCACTGCTATAATGTTTGCATCCACAAGAATTGTACAGTAATTGGGCTATCTACCTTTCACCAGGGAAGGAAAAAGATCTCAAGAAACCCTCTGCCTTCTTGATGCCAGTCAAGAGACAAGGAGCTTCTTTTCTCTATGGTTTACCCACTGGTAACTCATTCATGCCCCAGCAAGTACTCAGGCACCTTTAGACATCTTTACAGATATCCCAGATATAATCCAGTGGGGCACATGAAGGAAATTAGCTGGAAACAAGAGAGAAGTGGGAAAGGATGAAAAAAGGGTAGCATAGTAAGAAGTGACCTTACTATATTTATGTATGAAAATGAAAAAGAATAAAAACAAAAGAGTCACAGTTGTCACAATCATGAGATACTTTTGGAGAACAGAGACAAAAAGTTGCACACTGGGTCATCTTTGGCTTTTCTGAATATGTCTGTATTTGATATCATTAAATACAGATTTCTTATACAATTAAAAATTTTCTCCCAAGTATTTTACATTTACTTCTATTTTCTTATGTTGAAGATTTTTCAAAATGTATTTACAAATTATTGCCAATGCATGTGCCATTGTGCACTTTGATTCTGGCTGCTTCTGAAAGGTATTTTCTTAATAACAGGTGAGCAGGGTCAGTCCAGTCATATGCTCAGATTCCCTTGCCCAAGTGCTGACAGGTTTGATGAACATCCTCATGGGTGACTCTTATACAGATTAATATATACCACTCATCATCACAGACATAAGAAACTGTAATATTGTAATCCTGTTTTAGAGAAAAACTGTGTTCATCTTTGAATCAAACATGGGCAAATGCAAATACTTTTCTTTTTGTTGATTTATTAAATTTTATTTTATTTTATTTTTTAAGGGAAAAATGTATTTATTTTCTTTCTTTTTTTTATTTCCACTCACACAAACTTAACAGGTACACTGGTCCCCTCCCTGCCTCCAACCTCTCACTGCCCTGTGCCCCCCTCCCCTCTCCCCTCCCTCCCGATCCCCCAGTTCCTCCTCTTCCCATCCCCGGAGCATCCTTTAATGTGAATGCCAGACTCTCCTCTGGGTCCTCCTCTCTGATGAGATGCAAGGACCCAGTGCAATAGCAAAGTCATGGAATCAACCCAAATGTCCAACAGTTGACGAGTGGATAAGGAAAATGTGGTACATCTATACAACAGAGTATTATTCAGCCATCAGAAATGATGAATTAGTGGAATTTGCTGGGAAATGGATGTTATTGGAAATAATTACATTAACAATTGAATTGTATAGAAACATCTATACAATAGAGTACTACTCAGCCATCAAAAATGATGAATTAATGGAATTTTCAGGGAAATGGATGTTATTTAGAAACAATTATATTAGAAACAATTATACAATTATATTATGTACTCCCTAATAGGTGTCTCCCAGTACCAAACCAACCAAGCCTACTTAGATATATTCAAAGATAAATCTCTGTAATACCTACAGTAATTGCAAGGATTATGAACAGGAGGGATGGGGTTGGAAAGCCACACCAGAAACAAGGAGAGAGGGGACCATGTTACAGCAGAGAAAATAGGCCTCCATCAAGGACTGCAAATAAGTAAGGAGACATCTGGTTAAGTTCACAGACTTTCGTTCCTGATCATTTACAAGTGAGGGGGTATGATCTCACCAGAAGGGGAGGGCATATAGTCTGGCAGATAAAAAGTAACCATTTTGCAAATGGGTCATTGACCCCTCCCTCACTGTAGTTTCCTCCTTTTATTACATCTACCTTTGAATATACTCTTATACCAAGACTCTAGTTTAACAGCTTTTTATCTCTGGCCAGGGGGGGGGGGGGTGACATACAATTACCCATCGGCTACCGTGAGGGCATTGCAAGAGTGCCAAAAACTGAGAACGAAAATAACAGCATTCATAATCCCGAACTTCAGGACTCTATAAATCAAACATTGGAACTAGCCTCCTATCTATTCTCTCCCATCCTGAAGCTGCAGGGAAAATTTGCGAGAGGCAGACCGGGGGTGGTAAACTGTCAAGAGCACAGGATGGGAGGAGTACAATGATATGCAGGTACTCCACTACAAGTTAGAGCCAAAGTACTCAATAATTGGACTTCGCCATGCCCTGTCGCAATGTTCAACACATATTGTCCCCACAAAGTCTAGCCATTTGCTAAAGGCACCAAATATTGTGGAGGCAAGGGATTGGACAAGCCCAAGTATGTTCCTATGCTTAAGGGCACAGGAAGTGGTTAGGAAATGCACTGTCCTTGTCCGTCATCGGAGAGGGGGCCCAGAGGAGAGTCCTGGGCAGGCAACATTCAAAGGATTCCTCCAGATGGAGAGGCTTGGGAGGAGAGGGAGGGCCCTGTGGGCTGGAAGCGGGATGGGTTTCGGTGAGGGGCGCGTGGGAGGGGATTGGTGGGAGAGGCGGGACGCCGCACGCGGTGGCGAAGC
>JALPQD010000384.1:0-53042 GCA_023101885.1 Typhlomys cinereus | reverse complement strand
ACATATGTGCCTTGTTTTCTTTTATATGTTACATGTAATTCATAATTTTTAGTATGTATTAGTATATATTCTATATTTTCACATCTGACATATATACATGTAATGTCTTCTATATTCTATATCTCTATTTCTTTATACATAATTATTTTTATTATTTTATTTATATTTCTTATGTTATTTATATATTAATTATTTTATTTATATATTTTTTATATATTAATAAATAAAATTATATTTATTATATTAAAAACATAATTATAAAGTTATATAATAATATATACATATACATGCCACATATATTTTATATACATTTTCTATTACTACAGTATTACATGTTTTTACATATTTTATAAATTGTGTTTGTCTCTGTAAATATATGTTATGTATTATTTTATGTATATTACGTTTGATAAGATTATTGAATAGCATACTATGTATTCTATGCATATTCTATATATTACTGTGTCTGTAGACACATATTTTATAGACCATTGTACATATCTACATTGTCTGAATATTTCTACATACCTACAGAATATAATTTTATCATATATTATTTATACAATATATGTCATATCTCCTACATAAATTTTTGATTTGTATATTAAAAGAAAGAAAATATATACCAAAGTAATAATCTATTTGTGTTATACATATCTGGAATATGCTATATAGAATATGAAATAACATAAAAGTATAGAATGAGAGTTATATAGCATATATTCATTTATATTTATATGGTGTGGAAATTGATCATAGATCTTCCCCATCTTCACATTTCCCACTGCAGTGGATGGGGGTTCAGTTATCTCCCAATCCATATAACTGGCATGAGTTTAATTTAACAGGGAGCAGGAAATGTCCATTCAAATACTGAATATATTATTTGTTTTAAATTCTACATGTAGACAAAACTCGTGTTATTGTGTTTTTTTTAAGTAATTTTCTTACTCCCTTATACATTTCTTTTCCATTTTCTTTAGCCTACTTACACCAGAAGAGTTTGCATTTTGCATATAAAACAAATAATTTTTTTTGCACATTCTGCATTGTGTTATATATGCTTTTTATTTTTGCGGCAAATTTCATCCGAATCAACTTTTCAGATTAGCTGCCCATGGAATTCCTGATCCCCTAAATTGGCAGGTCTGAGTTTTATAATCTTGTTGATATAACATGTCATACTTTGAAAGTTTGGTTTTGATTCATTTCTTTGTGAATGAGAATGTAACTTAATGCACAGAGCTTAGCATCAAAGTGCAAATGATTGCTTGGTATTGTTCTTCTAAGTGCAATGTATTAAAATGGACATTTGTTGTATAAATAGCATCACCAATTTATTTTCCTTTTACCTCCATGGAGAAACCACTACAATTTCATAAGTCCATAGGTATTGGGAAGATTGCTTACTACTTAAATATAGCACTCACCTGCATCCAAAGTAGAAAAAAAAAAAAGGAATTGGATTTTTAAAAGATTCTTCATAGTTTTGTTTCTAACTGGTTTTTCCCTCATATGAGAGCTAAAGTAATGTTTCTCCAATTTTCTATGATAGGAGTGTCTATGTGAATGTGGTGTCCTGCTTATGTGCGTGAATATTTTGCAGTATGAGTCTGTATGAGTTTCTGATTGTGTGACTACTGGATTTAGCTTTGGAGTGTTCATTGGTTTTATATGTCTTTGTGTCTGTATGTGCATGTGTGTGTTTCTGTTTGTGTGAGTGTCAATTTACATATATGTATGTATGTGGTATATTTGTGTATGTGTGTACATGCATGTAATTTTGTGTGACTATGTGTGTGTTGTTATATTTGTGTATGTTCATCTGTGTCTGTTTTTGTTCATGTGTTCATGTTTTGTTGTATGTATTCAGTTCTGTATGTATCTGTGTGTATACATGTACAAGTGTGTTCATTCCATCCATACACATGTGTGGGATTTTGTATTGTCTATGGTGGTCTCCAAGTGTGAATAGATGTTTTTATTTGTATGTATGTCTGTGTCATTTGTGTGGATGTGTGTGTATGTGCTGTATATTATTTTGAGTGCATGTATTCGTATGTGTATATGTGTATTGTCAGTGGTATATATGTGATGGCAAGTGTTACTAAACATAGAGTAGGTTTTATGCTTATGATTTTTCCTGCAAATTTTATGGAAGAGTAACGGCAGTAAGTCAGTTTGAGAGGAGAGTAGACCATTTGACCCACACAGTTGTAGGCATCATGCTGTAGTCAGTGGGTTCCCGATCATTTCAGACTAGACTTAAGGAAGCTTTTCATACTGCAGGACCACAAGTTTGAGTCTGACACTGCAATAAAGGAAGAGCAGAAGCAGCATGTGCCCCAACTTCCCCTTTAAGGACACAGTAGCAGTTGATAACATGGCTCAGAGAGTAATGGCTCCTATGTACAAACCTGGCAACCTGAGTTCAATCCCTAGAGTGCACATGTTGAAAGAGAGAGCAGACCTGTGAAAGTTGTCATCTGACCTCAACCAATGATTCATTGAACACACCTGCTCAACCGCTCGCTCTCTTTTAAACAAGTAAAATAAAATATAAATTTTAGAAAAAGAGCAAATCAAACTTTTTAGCACCAGAGCACAATACCAGGCTGTTGTAACATATACCCAAGATCAGGAGAGGCTTGGGACAAAACCATTCTAACATGTGCCTTTGAGAGATGATTTTGGAACATTAGTAATAACTGAACCCTTGAAAAGTCCCTATTTAAACAAAACTATTTGTGGGAACAAAGGATATCTTCTATGAGTTTCAGATTTCATTTCATTTTTTATTTTAAATTGAAGCCATTTTAAATTACAGTGTATTTTTCTTTCTCCCCATATTGCCTACCCCATCTGCTCTGTTCCTTCTGAGATATATTTGTGTTCTTACCTGAATATACTTTATTTTGTAAGAAACCCATTGAGTTCCATAGAGGAGATTTGTTCTTGTATGTGCCTGGGTACCTGCTACAGATTAAGTGATATTCCAATAGGGGTACCCCTGATGCCTAAGGGACCACTTACTCTGGCCAGTATTGACCATCAATGATTACTTCCAAAAGAACAGGACCACCTGAATTCCACATAATTCACTGTGGCAAGAGAGGGTTTATGTTTGCAAAATGTTTTATTTTCTCCCAGGTACTAAGTAAACATATAACGAGGGATATAATATTAAGTGATGTCAAGTGGTTCAGTGTACTATGTATCACTGTTTGAAATTATAGCTTGAGTAAACACATAGTCAGCTTGATCTCAGCCTTGACAAGGTCTCCACATACCTTGTTTTTTATCAGTAGATTCATGTTTAATTTACTGTCCTTGATTTTTGAGGAGATAAATAACAGAAGCAACTTAAGGAAAGAAAAAACTACTTTGCCTTTCAGCTTCAGGATTCTGTCCAAATGATAGGTAAGGTATGGTGGCAGAAATGTGAAGTAACTGGTCATATGACACATATCTTTGGTAAGAAAAAGGAATTGTTTGAAAGTAATCAACAAGGTTTTTTTGTTTTTCTTCATTCTGAGACACCAGTTCTTGGAAAAGTACTGCCCAACTTTAGTTTGGAGACAGCTCATTTCAATTATCCCATTGAGAATCTACCTTAAACTTACACTCTGAGGTGTGTCTCCTACGTGATTTTCCACCTGAAGTCCAGTTGATACTAAATATTAATCACTGAAATTCTATAATCTCAACATTCTCCGTGTGCATTGCAAAATTTTGAAAAGTGGCAAGATTTTTACAAAGTCATCTCCCATTATACAATACTCTTTCTGCATCATTTTCTCTCTCTCTCTCCAAGACCCCAGTACTGTCTACTGAAGTGTGATTTTCAGGACGTTCCTTTACTCTTTAGTAACAAAAAGTTATTTATCAGGAAATAAGAGGAGTGTCATCTCTGCATCTGCATAACCAGTTTTCATAGCAATTAAATTTCATCACAATGAAATTTACTACCTTTCTCTCTCATGCTCAGAAATGGGCTCTGGATTACTAGGGACACCTTGCAGTTTGGAGAATAAACAAAACACTTTCACTTTTTCCAAAAATCATCCAGATGATAGTGCTGATGACAGAAAATGAGTAGAGGAAATACTGGGAAAACTAACAATATCAAACCCACTATGCAAACAACCTCAAGGAACCAGTATGTGTCACATATCAATAACTAACATTATAGGATCACATTTGAGAATTAATGTTGTATAGCCTCACATTCTGGCTTTATAGTAACTTTTCACAAATTCTTTAGAAATTTAGACATTGAAAGGGGTCAAGAATTGTTTTTAATTTTTGAACTTTTGAAGAGAATTTCTGTCTGGTCTTATCAAAACAACATAGCATTTTGGGACAAAAATGCCCCCTAGCAGGCCTGCACAGGAGGCCAAGATGCAGAAGACTTCCACGGCCACCATAACCTTCCCCTTGGTGCTATGGTAGACAGGAAGGAAGGTGACCCACACACTGCAGAAAACCAGCATGCTGAAGGTCAGGAACTTCGCTTCATTGAAAGTGTCAGGCAGGTTCCTGGCCAAGAAAGCTACAGTGAAGCTCCCCAGTGCCAGAGAGCCCAGGTATCCCAGTACACAGTAGAAGGCAGTGGCTGAGCCCTTGTTGCACATGATGATGATGTGGCCATGTTCAGAATGTATGTCTGTGTCAATAAAAGGAGGACATGTTACAAGCCATACTCCACAGAAAATAAGTTGGACCAAGGTGCAGACAGGGATGATGTAGTTAGGTGCCCCTGAAACCAGCAACCACCTCATCTTTCTTCCTGGAGCAGTGAGCTTGAAGGCCAGAACCACAGTGATTGTCTTGGCCAAGACAGTGGACACAGCCACAGTGAACACAACTCCAAATGTGATCTGCTGCAAGATGCAGGTGACTGTGTTGGGATGTCCAATGAAGAGCAAGGAGCAGAGGAAACAGAAGATGAGGGAGATGAGTAAGATGTAGCTGAGAGTGCGGTTATTGGCTTTTATGATGGGAGTGTCTCGGTGCTTCACAAAGACCCCAAGAGCAAGAGCTGTGAGTGCAGAGAAGCCCAGGGCCATGCAGACCAGAGACATCCCTAAAGGGTCTTCATAAGCCAGAAAGGACACTGACCTTGGGAGACAGTGAGTCTGCTCTTTGTTTGGATAGTGGTCATCTGCACACTTCACACACTGATCCATTCCTGATGTAGAATGCAAAATGTCACCAACAATCATAATGCTTCTCTCTTATTCACATCACACTTTAAATAAGCATGGAGTAAAATAATAGTTATTAAAATGATATATAGTAAAATAATAAATGTATGATTTCCTGTAGATTGTCCTAAGACAGTGATTCCCAATTTCATCTGTTCACAGTTTTATGGTAAACAAATACCTAAAGTTGAATATTCTTTTACTGAATTATACAGAATGATGTTTGCTACTTTGAGTCAGAAGAAAATGCTTATGTGATAATATAACAAGTGTGAGCAGACTGGGTACCTCACAATACCAAACTGTATTTTTTTTCTCCCATAATTTCTTTTTTCCTTTTTTGCTAATCACACAATCTCAATAGTTACCCCATCTCTATCCATCACTCCTCCCATCCCCAGTCATCCCCCCTTGAACTCTCCCTCCTTTCCCCTTCCTTTACCCCCTTCTTTCCCTTCCCATATCCCAGTGACTCTCATCTCCTCCCTGTGATCCCCTGAAACATCCTCTTGTGTGAACTCCAAACCTCCCTCTGAATCCATCACTCTAGTGAGAGTTTAGGACTCAGTGACATAGCCCAGAGCCCCTTCTTGTGTTCCCGGTTAGTATGGGAACTCTGTTATGTCTGTTTAATCCCTTTCCTCTAAGGATCCTACTGCACGGAGTCTTCTCCCCTATGATCAATGCTAGACTTTACGGAGACAACCATTGTGCAGGTCAGGAAAAGCCCAGTCCTGGCTGCTGCAGCCCTAACTTATGTGGAATATCTTGCATTAGGTTAGTCCTCCCCATCTTTAGGCTCTTATAATCCTGCCACCCATTCTTCCTCAAGATTCTCTGAGCGTTAGTTTGGAGAGAGATTTGGCTGGTCTGGTTTCAGATGATTAATGTAGGGCTTTTGGTGTTTTGAATTATGGTTTGCTGTTGTTTTCAGTTTTGCTTTTCCTGCACTGTTCTAGGCTCCATCCTGTCTGGTATTGAAGGTCAACTCCTAACCAAAGATAAAAGACTATTTAAATGAACATCTTAATAAACAGCAGACTCAAAGGTAGATGTAAGAATAGCAGTAGGACACAGCACTGAGGGAGGAGGGTCAGTGTCCCATTTGCAGGATAGTTACTATTTATCTGCCAGTCCTTATGTCCTCCCAGATTGGTGAGATCAAACATGTTCAGTTTCCAATGACCAGAATGGGAAGTGAGAGTGAGCTGCACCAGATGTTTTGTTACTTACATGTAATACCTGATCATAGCCTATTTTGTCTGCTGAAATGTGATCCTCTTTTTCCATTTTTGGGGGCCCTCCTTCGCTTTCCCTACTATTATAAACCTTTGTGATTACAATAATTATGACAGATTTATCTTTGAATATTTCAATAAGTATATATGGTAATAATATTGAATACAAATTCTGTTTAATTTTCTGTGTTTGGGATACTTTACTCAATATAATTTTTTCTAATTCCTTCCATTTCGAAGCAAATTGCATTGATTCATCTTTTTTCATGGCTGAGTAGTTTTCCATTGTATAGATGTACTACATTTTCCTTATCCACTTGTCAACTGTTGGGCATTTGTATTATTTCCATGACTTTGCTTTTGTAATTAGTGCTGTAATGAACATGGGTGTACTTGTCTCACTGTAGTGAATTTCTGCATTATGGGGATTGTTTATTCCTAGAAGTGGGGTAGCAAGGTCATATGGCATTTCAAACTAAGTTTTTTAGAAATCATGAAACTGATCATCAGAGTGGCTGTGTAGCCTGCATTCCCACCATCAATGTATAAGAATTCCCTTCTCTTCACATCCTCTCGAGCATTTGGTACTGTGTGTATTACATATATTTGTCATACTGTCCAGGGTGAGATGATATGTCATGTATTTTGATTTGCATTTCCATAATGGCTAGGGAAGAGGAGGATTTTTTTTAGATATTTGTTAGACATTTCTATTTTGTCCCTCGAAAAGCTTCTTTTATATTCTGAGGCTCTTTTCTTAATTGGGCCATTTATCTCCTTGCTGTTTAGTTTTTTAAGTTCTTTGAGCACTCTGAATAATAGAGCTCTATAAGATATGTGGTTAGTGAAAAATTTTTCCCCGTTCTCTGGGTTTCCTTTTGGCTGGGTTTACAATTTCTTTATCTAAACAGAAGCTGTTTAATTTCATAAGGTCCCATTTGTTGAGTGACAGGGATTTCTCTTTACGAAATGTTGCACTAACCTAATCAGTTCGAGGGATTTCCTTACCCTTTCAACTAGGGTTTTTGAAAGCTCTGGCCCAACATTATGGTCCCTGATCCATTTGCAATTATCATTTGTGCATGGTGACAAATATGTGTACAGTTTTAATATCTTGGGTCTGGCTTTTTTGGCTATTTTCTGTCAGTTTGTTCAGGTTGGATTCCATCATTATGGTGTTCCTTCTTCAGGTATAAGAGTTGTCGTGTAGGTTTTTGTTTCTCATGGATTTGTGCTGGGACCTGGGAATTTTTGTTTTATCTCTTAAGAACTTTTTTTTGTGTGTGTGTGTTTTTGTTGGACTGAATTAGACAGTATTACTATACTTGAGCAGTTATATTAATGTTGTCTTGGAGTTGGGTATGCTTGTTTGGTATTGATATTATTTCCAACATGAGATTATTGAAGTGTTAGTACATCAATTAAGTAGAATGTAATAGACAGGGATTGAAGATTAGTATGGTAGTGCACTTTACAGCTTTACTTCCTTGGTGATATGTGAGGGTGAATGGTATAATCCCTGAAATTGTATGGGTTTTTTTGGGTGGCTAAATGGAAATGTTAAGCTACAGTGAGTAATAATTGAAAGGAATGTTATGGTAAAAATGGATTATTTATCTTAGAGCTGGATGTGAAATATCTGTCCCATATGATGGGATGATCATAGAAGAATTCAGATGAATGGTGTTGGCTTCTATCCCTTTGCTTTGGTTTTTACTGGACTCTTTTGAATTCTAAGAAGCAGAAAGTCTGCCCCAGTATGGTTTGGGGGCACAAAGGCTGAGTGGCTGGTGGGGAGTAAAGAAAACCTGGGTTTTTGGACATGGCTTACAGGCCTTCCAAAGAACCAGAAAAGTAGGCTGGCTACTAGATGGGGTGCACAGATGACCTGGGCTCTAGGGTGATTCTGAGAGATCTCTCCAGTACCAGAGAGGCAGGCTAACTAGTAGTGAGGCACACAGATGACCTGGAGCCTGGGGTGTGGTCTAAGGGCTTAACTGAAGAGCAGGGAATTAATCCTGGTCCTGATCCAGGGCAGAAAGGCAAAGTGCTTAGTGCAGCATGCAGATGACCTGGAGCCTGAAGCATGGTCTAGGTGCCTTACCTGAGGAGCAGGGAGTCAGTTCGGGTCAAGATCCAGATTCAGGGCAGAAAGACAAAACCCAACCTTAAGATGTATAATTTTTTCATGGGATAATTGAATATCATAGGGAAATCTTGTTCTGACTGGTCAAGTCCATTTGCCATAATCATTTTGATGTTGCCTCTGCCTGTGTACTTACATGATAGTATAAACAAAGAAATATTCTTACCTTTCCATATAAAGGAGGGGGAGCAATTTTATTATCAATGTTAAAGACCTCAGGATCAGTGATCCCAAAGCTCTATTGATAATGTCATCTCCATGGAACATATGCTCCTGCTTATTTATTGAAATGTCATTGAAATAATATCTATATATTTTATTGAATTCTATTTTTACAGCATTGCTCTATGGGAATGAGCATATAGAAAGGGAGTCATTAAACATGCCATTTCAAGAGTGAAGGACATCTTGAAGAAGCATAACATGTACATTCATGGAATATCAGAACAAGAATCCCGAAATACCACATGTGAGGAAAATTTTCAAATTGTAAAAAAGGAAAACTTTTCAATTCTAAAGAAAGAAATGTCAATCAGAATACAAGAGACACATAGCACCCCAAACAGATATGACTAAATAGAAACTCACCACAGCAAATAATATTAAAAACATTACACATACAGGAGAAACTGAACTTGATAAGAGCTTCAAGAGAAAAAAATTGTCACTTTTAAAGGTAAGTCTACTGAAATCACTAAAGACTTTTTCAGTGGAAATAGTAAAAGAGAGTAGAGCCTGGAGAGACCTACTTCAAGTATTGAATGAGCATAAATGTCAATCCAGACTGACATACCCATCAAAACTATCTGTCAGGATCCAGGGTGAAAGAAAAATTTTCCACCATAAAGACATGGAGAAGGCTTAAGTGAATACAAAATCAGTCCTTCAAAAATTCTAGAAAAGATACTCAAGCTTGAAGAAAAGAACAAGTGTACCCAAGAGGACAGAAGGTAAGTATAATACCACTAAAACCTGCACGCTTATTAATATACTTATAAAATCCACTAAACACAAAAAATATCAGAAATTAAAAGTAATTTCTCCATTATAACACTAAATGTCAATGTAATTATCTCACCAATTAAAAGATACAGGTTAAAAACATGGATTAGAAACCAAAACCCATGCATCTGCTGCCTTCAGGAAAAATGCCTCATCACAAAAGATAGGCACATTCTAAAAGTAAAAGGCTGTAATGGATGGAATTAGAAAAAATTATATTGAGTGAAGTATCACAAACATAGAAAATTAAGCACCATATGTACTCCCTAATAGGTGGATCCTAGTACCTACCAACTTTGAGACACACTCAAAGATAAATCTCTATAATACTCACAGTAATTGGAAAGTTTATAAACAGGAGAGAAGAGGAAGGAGGGCCACACCAGAAACAAGGAGAGAGAGGGATCATGTTACAGCAGAGAAAATACGCCACCATCACGGACTGCAAGTAAGTAATGAGACATCTGGTTAAGTCCACATACTTTCCTTCCTGACCATTTGCAACCGATGGCGTATGATCTCACCAAATGCGGAGGACATATAGTCTGGCAGATAGAAAGTAACCATTGTGTAAATAGGAGACTGAACCCCCCTCACCCTGTCTCCTAATATTATTCCATCTACCCTTGAATATACTCTTATAATAAGACTCTATTTTAACAGCTTTTTATCTCTGGCCAGATTGTTACATACAATACCATCAGGATGGAGCAAAGGGCATTGCAAGTGCAGCAAAACTGAAAATAAAATCAACAAACCAAAATTCAGAACATCAGAGACTCTGTATCAACCACCTGGAACCAGGCCAGCCTAATCTCTCCCCATGCTGAAGCTCAGGGAAATTTGAAGAAGAGGGGTTGGTAAGACTGTAAGAGCACAAGGATGGGGAGGAGCAATGACATGCAAGAAACTCCATACAAGTTAAGTTCGAAGCAATCATAATAGGACTTTGCATGACCTGCTCAATGACCAACACATTATTGACCCCTCAAAGTCTAGCCTGGACTAAAGGCACTAGGATCCTTAGAAGCTAGGGATTAACAGCCACAATAGTGTTCCTATACTTATGGAGAACACAAGAAAGAGTTCTAGGAAATTCCACTGAGTCCTTATACCTCATCAGAGAGGAGGGCCCAGAGGAAAGTTTGACATACACATTAAAGGATGCTCCAGGATGGAGGGAGGAGGCACGGGGAGATCAGGAAGGAGGGTGGGAAAGGAAGGGGAAAAGGAGGGAGGGAGCTAATGGGTCCAGGGAGGTGTGGAGGGACCCATTAAGTTTGTATGAGCAGAAATAAATATTTAAAAACAAAAGGCTGGTAAAAAATCCTGTAAGGTAATGAAATCAGTAAACAAGCAGGGGTAGCAATTATAATATCCTCTAAAACAAGAAATCAATCCTGAAAGGATAAAACTCAGGGATTTCAATATTGCATTCTCAACACGGGATAGATCAGTAGGCCAAAACTCAACAGAGAAACATTGTAATTAAACCAAACACTTACTGAAATGGACAATACAAATCTCTGTAGAATTATCCATCCAAGCACTAAGGAATACATATTTCCTCAGCGTGCTATGGAACTTTCTCCACAATAGATCACTTACTAGAACACAAAACAAATGTTCACATACACAAGAAAGTTGAAATTATACCCTGTACAGTGTGAGATGACCGTGGTTTAAAACTGACACCCACAACACAACAAACAGCAGAAAATACACTAACCCTTTGAAAATAAACACTATGAGGCGAAATGAGAAATGGGTTCAGGAACAAGTCATAAAGGAAATTCAAGAATTCCTAGAAGTGAATGAAAATGAAAATACAACATATCAAAATCTGGGACACAATGAAAGCTGTCCTAGGATGTAAGTTTAGAGCTCTCAATGTCGATATCAAAAAAATAGAAACGTTGCAAGTAAATAACTTAGCAATGGGCTTAAAAGCTTTAGAGACAGAGACCAACCCAATCCTAAAAGCAGTAGAAGAGAGGAGATTAGCAGAAGCAGGGGAGAAATATCTGAAAAAGACATAAGGAAAATGATAAAAAGCATCAACCAGTCAAAAAGCTAGTTCTTTGAAAAAACCAATAAGATTGGTACACCTCTAACTAAATTTACCAAAATCAATAGAGACAAATCCTAAATTAACAAAATTAGTGATGAAATGGAATTATCACAATGGATATCCAAGAAATTCAGAGAATTTTAAGATTATATTTCAAAAGCTTATACTCCATGCAATTTGATAACACAAAGTAAATAGATGAATTCTTGAGTAAGCAAAACGTTTTTAATTGAATCATGAAGTTTTGAATTATGTAAGTATTCCTATAACTATTTTAAACTATTTCAAAAAATAGCAATGTAGGAACACTTCAAAATTCATTCTACAAAGTAATATCATACTAATCCCCAAAACTAATAAAGGTATACTTAAAAAAGAAAACTACAGGCCAATCTCTTTGATGATCATAAATGCAAAAATTCTCAACATAATCTTAGCAATCTCATTCAGAAACATCAAAAAGATCATTCATTGTGATTGAGTAGATTTTATCCTAGACACACAAGGTTATTTCAACATATGCAAATCAATAAATATATCCATCATGTAAACCTGTCCAAAGTCCAAGAACACATGATACTCTCCATAGATGCAGAAAAAGCTTTTGACAAGATCTAACATCCTTATTAAGTGAATTATCCCAAACTCAGAAAATTAAGCGCCGTATGTGCTCCCTAATAGGTGGCTCTTAGTACCAAACTCACCCAGCCCACATTGAGACACTGAAAGGTAAACCTATGTAATACAGTAATTGCAAGGATTATGAACAGGAGGGATGGGGATGGAGGGCCACATCAGACACAAGGAGAGAGGGGGCCATGTTACAGCAGATAAAATAGGCCTCCATCAAGGAATGCAAGTAAGTAATGTGACACCTGGTTAAGTTCACAGACGTTCATTCCTGATCATGTACAACTGAAGGGGTATGATCTCACCAGAAGAGGAGGGCATATAGTCTGGCAGATAAAAAGTAATCATTTTGCAAATGGGTGATTGACCCCTGCCTCACTGAGGTTTCCTACTTTTATTATATCTACCCTTGAATGTGCTATTATAACAAGACTCCAGTTTAACAGCTTTTTGTCTCTGACCAGGGGGTGACATACAGTGCCTATCAGGATGGAGTGAAGGGCATTGCAGGAGCAGCAAAACTGCAAAAGAAAATCAACAAACCACAATCCAGAACTTCAGAGACTCTATATTAACCACATAGAAGTAGGCCAGCCTAATCTCTCCCCATCCTGAAGCTCAGGGAAATTTGCAGAAGAGGGGGCGGTAAGATTGTAAGAGCAGGGCTGGAGAGGTGGCTCAGGGGTTACGCCTCTGCCTTGCAGGCAGAAGGTCCTGAGTTCGGATCCCAGATCCCACGTATAGACGCCAGGTGGAAGCGGGGGCGGCCTGCGCTTCTGGTCCTGGTAGGGCGGAGCCTGTGAATCCCGGAGCAGAAGGAGGTGGAGGCGTCCATGGTGGTTCCCGAATTCGTCCGTGGTTCTACACATACACAGACACAGACACACACACACACACACACACACACACACACACACACGGGCACATACATATGCACACATGCACAATTGAATAAATAATAATAAAAAAATTTAAAAAAAAAGATTGTAAGAGCAAAAGGATGGGAGGAGCAATGATTTGCAAGATTCTCCACACTAGTTAGGGCTGAAGCAATCATAATAGGACTTTGCATGCCCTGCGCAATGTCCAACACACTATTGACCTCACAAAGTCTAGCATCAGCTAAAGGCACCAAGATCCTTGGAAGCAAGGGATTGACAGCCACAGTAGTGTTCCTATGCTTAAGGGGAACATGAGAAAGGGTCCAGGGAAATGCCACTGGGTCCTTGTACGTCATCGGAGAGGAGGACCCAGAGGAGAGTTAGGCATACACAATAAAGGACTCTGGGAATTGGGGGGGGACACTGGAGGATGGGGAGGGAGGAGAGGGGGAAGGGGGGATGGGGGGTGGAGGAGGGAGGGAGGGAACTGGTCTACCTATTGTTTGTATGAGCGGAAATAATAAAAAATGTATTAAAAAAGATCTAACATCCTTTTATGATCAAAACCATAGAGACAGTTGGAATTGAAGGAATTTACATCAACATAACATATGCTGAGTACAACAAGCCAACATCAAGGATTTTACTTAATTGGGAAAATTTGAAGCATTCCACTTAGATCAGGAACTAAACATTACTATGTATGCTTACCACTTTTATTCAATATTGAACTTGAAGTCTTAGCTAGAGACATAAGAAAAGTGAGGGAGATAAGATGGATCAAAACAGGAAAGAGGAAGTCAAGATATCTCTATTTGCAGATGATATGATCTCACATAAATGGGAGATCCCAAAAACTCCACCAGGAAACTGCTGAAGCTAATACAGAAGTTTAGCAGAGTGGCAGGTCACAAAATAAACGTGCAAAAATCAGCGGCCTTCTTATACACCAAGGATGAAAATAGTGAAAAAGTCCTAAGAGAAACAACCCATTTACTATAACACCTAAAAAAGAAATACCTTGGTATAAATTCCACCAAAGATGTGAGAGATCTTTACAATGAAAACCACAAAACCCCAGAGAATAATATTACAGAAGATTCCAGAAGGTGGAAATACCTTCTATGCTGCTGGATCGGCAGAATTAACAACATAAAAATGATCGTCCTACCAGAAGCAATATACAGATTCAAATTCCCAAGGCAATTCTTTAAATAAATTGACCAAACAGTATCAACAGAAGCACAAAAAGCCCAGAATTTCAATAACAATCTTGAGTAACTAAACTGCTAGTGAAAGTATCACTGTACTAAACCTTATTCTATACCACAAATTCATAGTAATAAAAATCGCTTGTTAATGTCTCCAAAATAGACACATACATCAATGGAAAAGGGTTGACAACCCATATAGAAGCACACAGAATTATAGCCATTTTATCTTTGACAAAGGCCCACAAAAAATTCAATGGAAAATGAACAGTATTTTCAACAATTGGCACTGGTGAAACTGGATACCCACATGCAGAAGATTAAAATTCGAACTGTACTTGTCACCATGCACAAAAATTAATTCCAAATGGGTCAAGGACCTTAACATTAGGCCAGAGAATATGAAAACCCTATTTGAAAGTGTATGGAATCAGATGCATAGAGAAGTTTGACATTCACACTAAAGGATGTTTCAGGGATTGGGGGGTAGAGGAGGGTACTGGGAGAAAGTGCGTGTGAAAAGTAGGGAAAAAGTATAGAGGGTGCAAGGAGATCCGGGGAACAGGGGAGGGAAAATAAAAAATAAACATTAAAAAAAAAGAATGAGTATGGAACTCCCTTGAATGCACTGGGCTAGGTCAACATTTCCTAAAATGAAACCCTGCATAATCACTAGAAACAACACTCAACAAATGAGATCTTATGACATTAGAGAGCTTCTGTTCAGCTAGAAAGATTGTAAACTGAGCAAAAAGTCACACAGAAATGGAGAAAAAGCTTCATTAACCACATATCTGATAGAGCTCAATTATCCAGAGTGCACAAAGAACTTAAAAATCTAAACACCAAGGAGACAAATTGTCCAATTTGAAAATGGGCCTGGGAATTCTAAAGAAACTTTTCAAGCAATGAAATTGAAATGTCTAAGAAATATCTTTAAAAATGTTCCCTAATCATCAGGAAAAATGGACATAAAAATTTCCTTGAGACATCACATCACCCTGGTCAGGATGGTGAAAATCCACAATAAAAACAAAGCACGTGGAAATGCAGACTTATATCACCACTCTGTAGATCAGAAATTGATGTACATTTATGCAATGGAATAATACTCATCCAACAAAATGGAAGTATTAATGAAATTTTCTGGGAAATGGATGAAATTAGAAAAAATTATGTTGAGTGAAGCATCCCAGACATACAGAAAATTAGAAAATGTATGTACTCTCTAATAAGTGGTCCTAGTTCCAAACCAACTTAATGACATATTTGAAGGTAAATCTTTGAATTACCCACTGCAATCAAAAAGGAATACAAACAGGAGGGAAGGGGAATGAGGACCTCAAAAGAGAGGAGATAGAGGATGATGCTTCAACAGAAAAATTAGGCCACATGCATTTCATGTAAGTAACAAGGCATGTGGTTCAGCTCACTACCACTTCCTTTCCTGGTCACTTGGGATTGAACACGTTGTATCTCCCCAATCAGGAAAGATATAGGGACCTGTAGTTAGATGGTAAGCAACTGGCAAATGAGAGATTGACCCCTCTCACTGCTGTTTCCTACTCCCATTCTTCCATATACATTTGAGTCTCTTCTTTTATTGAGATCTTTGTTGAAACAGTTTTTATCTTTAGATAGGAGGTAAACTTGAATACCAATCAGGATGCATCCAAGGGCATTGCAGGAACAGCAAACCTGAAAACAATAACAAGCCATAATTTAGACAACCAAAGGCCATACATAGTCACCTGGAACCAGACCAGCCTAATCTCTTTCCATCCTAAAGCTTAGGGAACCTTGAGGAAGAAGGCATGGCAAGGTTGAAAGAGCCTAACGATGGGGAGGACCAATGCTTTGTAAGATACTCCACCCAAGTCATGGCTGCAACAGGTAGGATATATGTCATTGGACTTTGCTTGACCTGCACAATGGGTGACATGTAATCACACCAAAGTGCAGCATAGATCACAGGGAAGAAGTCTTCCAGCAGTAACATCCTTAGAGGCAAGAGGTTAAACAATCATTGTATAGTTCCCATGCTGGCAGGCAATTGAAGAAGGGGCCCAGGGCTATGCCACAGAGTCCTGAACCCTCACTAGTGTAGGACTCAGAGACAGGTTCAGCACCCAAGTAAACAGATGCTCCAGGGGATGGGAGGTAGGAAGCAGGAGGGACCTGTAAGTGGGAAGTGAGGAAGGGGGTATAAATGAATGGGGGAAGTGAGACATAGTACAAAGGGGGCAATCAGGAGTGGGGGAGGGTGGGAGAGTAAAATGGATATCTATTCAGCTTATATGATTAGGCAAAGAATTTGTGTGATTAAAAAAGAATATGAATTTAACTCTTATCTAGATTAGCCTTAACCTTCATACATATACACATGTATGTATAAAGCTATACTCATATACTCATATACTGAGCATGTACTCATGTATAAAGCTAATGAGGTAGAACATTGAAGATTTGAAAATTATGACAATATATCTTGAAGATCTTTTCAATGAATGTATGTGAAGTTGTTTTATCATATTAAAAATATGGCCTTTTGTCTAGGACCCAGACCAAGGATGACTCCCTGCCCCTCAGATAAGGCCCATAGATCATGGGCCAAGCCCCAGGTCACCTGCTCATCCCATTAGTAGCCAGAGCAGCAGCCAGTCGGCCCTGACACTGTGGAAGGGCACTAGGCCACACCACAGCTCTCAGGTGATCTGCGGAACATTCTAGAGAGTCTGCCTTTCTTCTCCAGACCTAGACCAGGGTCGATTCCCTGCTCTTCAGAATTCGAGTCCAGAGAGAACCCATGCAAAGCTCTAGGGGACAAACACCATATATCTGAAGCCCTCTAAAATCATCCCATCACATGGAAGAGAATCTTCACATCCAGCTCAAAGATGATTAATCCCTTTTTACCATCTTGTTCCTCTCAATTATTAGTCACTGTAGTTTAACTTTTCCATATAGTCACACCAAAATGCATAAAATTTCAGGGACTCCACCATTCACCCTCACATATCACCAAGGAAGTAAATTGAAAAAGTGCACTACAGTACTCATTTCATTCCCTGTCTACTAAACCTGACTTAATTGATTTACTAAGTCTCATAGCTTCATCTAAGAAATAACACCAATACCTGACAAGCATATCCAATTCAAAGACAAACACTACTAATAACTGCTCTAACATAGTGATACCATCTAATTCAGTTCAATCAAAAACACACAGAAACAAGGAGAAGGTGTTAAGAGATAAAACATTATTGCCCAGGTCACAGAGCAAATCCATGAGAAACAAAAACCTAGACAACAAATCTCCTACTGAAAGAATTAACCTCATATGGGGCTGGAAAAGGCTCAGAGGTTAAGCCTCCGCCTTGCAGGCAGAATGTCCTAAGTTCAGATCCTAGACACCACGTATAGACACCAGGTGGAAGTGGGGGTGGCCTGCATTTCTGGTCCTGGAAGGACGGAGCCTGTGAATCCTGGGGCAGAGTAAACAAGGAGGGGGTGGAGGCGGTCCATTATGGTTCCCGAATTCTCCTATGGTTCTACGCACATACATACACACACACACACAATTGAATAAAAAAAGAATTAATCCTATAATGATACATTCCAACCAGAACAAATTCACAGAAAATAGCGAAGAAAGTCATACTCGAGATAATGATTTTGAAAGTCTGAACTTTACCCTGATCAATACTATGAAAAAGTAAATACAGGAGGAGTTAAATTACCATATCAACCACTTTGAACAGGAACAAAACAGGCACTAGGAGGAGATGAAAAAAACAGTTGAAGAAACACAAATAGGCATAGCGCAGTTAAAACAGTCTCAAGAAGAGTTTAAAATTGAACTAAAAGACAAGTTATCTTCAACCCAGAACTCAACAGACAGTCTTATCACCAGAACTAAAGAAGCATGAAACAGAATTTCATATCTTGAAGACAAATGGAAGAACTAATGAGCTCAATGAAAGAGATTGTTAAAGCCAAAAAGATACTTGAGAGAAATATTCAAGAGTTATGGGACACCTTGAAGAAGCCTAACATGCACATTTATTATCAGAAGAATCCCAAAATACCATGCCTGAGGAAATTTTTCAAATTTTCATAAAGGAGAAATTTCCTCATCTAAAGAAAGAGAGTCCCATGCAAATACAAGAGGCACTCCACACCCCAAATATATATTACCAAAATAGAAACACATCAAGGCAAATAGTAGTAAGACCATTCCACATACCAGAGAAAGAAAAGGTGCTGAGAGCTTCAAAGGGGGAAAAATCAGTTTTAAAGGTAAATCTAATATAATAACAAATGGTTTTTCAGTGGAAACAGTAAAAGCAAGAAGAGATTGGAGAGACGTACTTCGAGTATTGAATGAGCAAAAAGGTGAACCCAGGCTGATATACCTGGTAAAATTATCAGTCATGATTGAGTGAGAAAGCAAAATTTTTCAACACAAAGACAACTTGAAGACTTTAATGTCTAAAGCCAAGCTTTCAAATAATGCTAGAAAAGATGCTCAAGCTCAAGGAAAAGAAGAATCATATCCAGGAGCACAGAAGTGAAGTATAATACCACCAAATCTAAAAGGCAAATGATATACTTATGAAAGCTACTAAACACAAAAAGTGCTAGGAATTGAAAATAACTTCTCCAATATAATACTAAATGTCAATGGTATTAACTCATCATTGAAAGGACACAAATTACAAACTTGGATTAGAAGTCAAAACCCATCAATCTGTTGCATTCAGGAAACAAATCTCACCACAAAAGACAGGCACATTCTAAAAGTAAAAGGCTGGTTAAAAAATTGGGGTGGCTTGCGTTTCTGGTCCTGGCAGGGTGGAGCCTGTGAATTCCGGGCAGAGTAAACAAGGAGGAGGTGGAGGCGTCCATGGTGGTTCCTGAATTTGCCCGTGGTTCTACACACACACACACACACACACACACACACACACATACACACACACGCACGTACACATGCACAATTGAATAAATAATAATAAAATAATAAAAAAATAAAAAAATCTGCAAATTATTGGAAACAGAAAGACACAGGGATAGCAATTATTCTACCTGCCAAAGTAGACTTCAAACTAAAAAAATTCATGAGACACAGGATACTACATGTTAGTCACAGGGACACATAACTAGGAATATTTCACAATACTGTACATTTACACACCTATTATAGGATCCTACACATTCATTAAGCAAATGCTAAAATGTCTAAAGCAAGAAATCAACTCCAAAACAAAAATTCTTCAGTATTTCAATATTGCCCTCTCAACATGGAATAGGTCTCAACAGGTCTCAACAGGTCTCAATAGGTCTCAACAGGTCTCAATAGGTCTCAACAGGTCAAAAACTTAACAGAGACACATTGGAATTTGATCAAAACCTTGCTGAAACGGACCTTAGAAATCTGTATTGAACTCTCCATCCATGCATCAAAGACTACACATGTTTCTCTGCAGCCCACAGAACGTTCTCCAAAATAGTCCAAATATTTGGTCAGAAAACAAATCTCCACATATAGGAAAGTTAAAATTCTAGCCTGTACCCTATCAGATTACCATGATCTAAATCTTGACATTACAACTCAACAAACAGCAGAAAATACACACTAACTTTTAGAAACTAATCACTATAATGCTGAGTGAGACTTGGGTTCAGAAAGAAATCATAAAGCAAATTCAAGATTTCCTAGAAGTTAATGAAAATGAAAATACATGAAATCGAAATCTTTGGGACACAACGAAAGCCAACCAAGAGGTAAGCTTGTAGCTCTTAAGGACTAAATAAAAAATAGAAACATCACAAATTAACAACTTAACAAGGCAGCTTAAAGCTTTAGAGACACCAGAGCAGTCCAATCCCAAAAGTAAATGAAGAGAAGAGATTAGCAAAATCAGGGGTGAATTATCTGAAATTGATATAAGGAAACCATACAAAGAATTAACCAATAAAAAAGTTGGTTGTTTGAAAAAATCAATAAGATTGATACACCTCTAGCTAAATTAACCAAAATCAAGAGAGAGAAAACTTAAATTAACAAAATTAGAAATGAAAATGTAGTTATCACTACTGATACCCAAGAAATTCAGAGAATTATAAGGTTATATTTCAAAAACTTATACTTGGCGATATTTGATAACACAAAAGAAATGGAAGAATCCTAAGTAAATTTACCTAAAGTGAATCAGGGAGTTTGAGTTATCTAATTATTCTTATAACATATGAGGAAATCGATGAACTAATCTCAAATATTCCCACAAAAACATATCCTGGACCAAATGGATTCAGCACAGAATTCTACCAGACATTTAAGGAACAACTAACACCAATACTCCTTGAACTCTTCCATCAAGGTGTGAAGAAAGGAACACTGCCAAATTCTTTCAGTGAACCTAATATCATCCAAATCCCCAAAACTAACAAACATATACTTAAAAAAGAAAAGTATAGGCTAATCTCTGGATGAACACAGATGCAAATATTCTCAACAAAATTTTGCCAAATCGGATTCAAAAACATATCAAAAAGGTCATTCACTGTGATCTAGTAAGCTTTATGCCAGGCACCAAAGGTTGCTGCAACATATGCAAATCAATAAATGTAATTCACCATATAAACCAATCCAAAGGCCAAGAACACATGATACTCTCCAAAGATACAGATAAAGCTTTTGACAAGATCCAACATCCTTTTATGTGTTTTATTCCAACAGACAGTTGGAATGGAAGGCACCGTTATCAATATCATAAAACTTGTATACAACAAGTCACCAGCAAGGATTATACTCAGTGGGGAAAAATTTGAAACATTACTGCTTCGATCAGGAACTGAACGTTGCCATCCATGTTTATCACTGCTATTCAATATCGTACTTGATGTCTTAGCTGGAGCCATAAGACAAGAAAGGGAGATAAAAGGGATTAAAATCAGCAAGGAAGAGGTCAAGTCATGTCTATTTGCATATGACATGATCCTATACCTGAGTGATCCTAAAAACTCCAGCAGGAAACTCCTGGAACTAATACAGAATTTCAGCCGTGTGCCAAGTTGCAAAATAAATGTACAAAAATCAGTGGCCTTACTATATGCCAAGGATGAAAAATGTGAAAAAGCCCTGAGAGAAACAATCTCATTTACTATAGCCCCTAAAAAAATGAAATACCTTGGTGTAAACCTAACGAAGAAAATGAGAGACATTTGCAATGAAAATTTTAAAACACTACAGAAAGAAATTATGGAAGATACTAGAAGGTAGAAAGACCTCCCATGCTCCTAGATCAGGAGAATCATCACCATTATAAATGACCATCCTACCAAAAACAATATACAGATTCAATGCTATACCAATAAAATCTCCTAGCAATTTTGTAAATAAATTGACCAAACAACATCAAAAATCATATGGAAGCACAGAAAACTGAGGATAGCAAAAGCAATCCTGAGTAACAAAAACACTACTGGAAATTATCACTATACCAAACTTTCACGTATACTACAAACCCATAAAAAGAGCCTGGTACTGGCTACAAAAAAGATACATAGATCAATTGATAAGGCTTGAAAACCCAGATATAAGCCCACACAATTACAGCCACTTGATCTTTGACAAAGGGGCCCAAAATGTCCAGTGGAAAAAGAACAGCATCTCCAAATGGTAAGTGCAAAACTGAATGTCCAACGCAACATATTAAAACTGGACCCATAAATGTCACCATGAACAAAAAAATATCCAAATAGATCAAGGACCTCAATATTAGGCCAGAGACTATAAAAACCATAGTTGAAAGAGTAAGGAACTCCCTGGACCTGATTGGGCCTAGGCCAACAGTTCCTAAACAAAAATCTAATAGCATAGTCACTACAATCAACACTCAACAAATGGGATCTTATGAAATGAAAGAGCTTCTGTTCAGATAAAGAGATTGTAAAGTGAGCAAAAAGGCAACCCACAGAATGGGAGACAATCTTCACTAACCATATAGATAGAACTGTATTATCCAGAGTGCACGATGAACTTATAAAACTGAACACAAAGAAATAAAAGGCCCGATTAAAAATTGGGCCTGGGAACTCAAAAGAAACTTCGAGGGATTAAATTCAAATGTCATACAAATATGTGAAAAAATGCTCCACATCCACACCCATCAGGGAATGCAAATCAAAACTTCCCTGAGATATCATCTCACCCCAGTCAGCATGGCATAAATCCATAATACAAACAACACCAAATGCTGGAGAGGATGTTGTGAGAAGTGAACTCTCCTACATTGCTGATGGGAATGCAGGCTTATACAACCACTCTGGCGAGGAATCTTGTGATTCTACTTTTGGGAATAATCCCCCATACAGCAAAAATTCACCTAAATAGCACAAGCACGACCATGTTCATAGCAGAATATTTACAATAGCAAGTCACGGAATCAACACAAATGCCTAACAATTGATGAGTGGATAAGGAAAATATGGTACATTTGTACAATAAAATACTACTCAGCAACTAAAATGATGAATTAATGAAATTTGCAAGGAAATGAATGGAATTAATAACTTAACAATGCAGCTCAAAGCGTTAGAGAAACTAGAGCGATTCAATCCCAAAAGTAGAAGAGAGGAGATTAGCAAAGTCATGGGAGAAATATTCGAAATTGAGATAAGGAAAATGATACAGTGAATCAACCAGTCACAAAGCTGGTTCTTTGAAAAAATCAATAAGTTTGATACACCCCTAGCTAAATTAACCAAGAGCAAGAGAGAGAAAACCCAAATTCACAAAATTAGAAATGAAAATGGAGTTATTGCTACCGATAATCAAGAAATTCAGAAAATTATAATTTCATAATTTAAAAACGTACATTCTGTGAAATTTGACAACACAAAAGAAATAGATGAATTGCTAAGTAAGCACAACTTACCTAAATTGAATCAGGAAGTTTTGAATTATTGAAATAGTCGAATAACATTTGAGTAAATCAATGAAGTAATCTCAAATCTTCCCACTAAAAAATGTCCTGGACCAGATGGATTCAGCACAGGTTTCTACCAAACATTTAAGCAGCTAATAACACCAATAATCCTTAAATTGTTCCATCAAGTATCAAAGGAAGAAACACTATCAAATTATTTCTGTGTAGCTAATATAATCTTAATCACAAAACTTAATAAAGATACACTTAAAAAAACTATAGGGGTCTGGAAAGGTGGGTCAGGGGTTAAACCTCAGCCTTGCAGGTGGAATGTTGTGAGTTTGGATCATAGACCCCACATATAGATGCTGAGTTTAAGCACGGACGACCTGCATTTCTAGTCCTGGTGCAGTACAGCTTGTGAATCCCAGGGCAAAGTAAACAAGGAGGAGGTGGAGGCAGTCCATGTTGGTTCCTGAATTCTACACAACACATATACATACACACATGTGCACCCACAAACAGGCTCAATTGAAAAAATAATAAAAAAGAAAAGTATAGGCCAATCTCTTTGATGAACACAGATGCAATGATTCTAAACAACGTCTTAGCAAATCGGATTCAAAAACAGAAAAAAAGATCATTCATGAGGATCAAGTAGGCTTTATCCCAGGCACACAAGGTTGGTTCAACATATGCAAATCAAGAAATGTAAATCACCATATAAACCAGTCCAAAATTCAAGACCACATGATACTCTTGATAGATGCAGAGAAAGCTTACTCTCTATCGATGCAGAAAAAGTTTTTGACAAGATCCAAAAGCCTTTTTTGAGCAAAACCATAGAGACAGTTGGAATGGAAGGAACCTTTATCAATATAATAAAAGCTGTATACAACAAGCCAATAGCAAGCATTATACTTAATGGGGAAAAACTTGAAGCATTCCTGCTTTGATCAGGAAATAGACAAGGCTGTTCATTTTCAACACTTCTATTCAATATTGTACGTGAAGACTTAGTTGTAGCCATAAGACAAGAAAGGGAGATAAAATGAATTCAAATCAGCAAGGAAGATATCATGTCATGTCTATTTGCAGATGACACATTCATATACCAGAATTACCATAAAAACCCCAACAGGAACTTCCTGGAGCTAATACAGAAGTTCAGCAGTGTAGAAGATACAAAATAAATGTTCAAAAATCAGTGGCATTCCTATATGTCCACAATGAAAGAAGTGAAAAAGCCCGAGAGAAACAATCCCATTTACTATAGCCCCTAAAAAAATGAAATACCATGGTATAAACCTAACCAAGGAAGTAAGAGAAGTTTACAATGAAAACTTTAAAACTACCCATATTTCTCATTATGTACAAGGCTTAATTTCAAATGGATCAAGGACTTCACTATAAAGCCAGATAGTATAAAAACCTTAGTTGAAACAGTAGGGAACACTCTGGAGCTGATTGGACTAGGCCAACAGTTCCTAAACGGAAATCCTAAATGGATCCCATCAACAGATGGGATCTTATGAAATTAAAGAGCTTCTGTTCAAATAAAGAGATTGTAACTCGAGCACAAAGGCAATCCACAGAATGCAAGAAAAATCTTCACTAACCACATATCTGATAGAGTTCTATTACAGAGTACACAAAGAACTCAGAAAACTAAACACCAAGGAAACAAATGGCCCAATTAAAAAATGGGCCTTGTAACTTAAAAGAAACTTTACCAGGGATGAAATTATAATGTCTAACAAATATCTTAAAATATGCTCCACATCCTTAGCTATCAGGGAAATGCACATCGAAACTTCCCTGAGATATCTTCTCACCCCAGTGAGGATACCAAAAATCCACAATACAAAGAACACCTGTTGGGCCAGCCCAGGATTTACCTCAGGGCATGGCCGAGCACATAGACTAAAGATGGCACTGAGGGCAAGGGTTTTGGGTGTAACCTGATCACTTCACAGAGAACCCTAATTGGCTTTCAGGTATCTACCTGCCCCCTGTGCTGAGTGACATTGAACTTGTCCATTAGCACCTGTAGGATGTCTTGACCTTGTGATACAATTGGATGCCAGTTTCGTGCCTTGGTGGCCTTTGTCTATAAAAGTTCCTTTTCTCCCCCCAATAAAGAGAGATCTGCTTCTCACAATCTCCCTGTCCTGTGCCGAGTCTCTGGGGGAGGAGATAGAGGTGGGGACAGCTGGATCCTGCTTTTATCATAGCCAGCAGCTGTGTGTGTGAGTGAGTGAGTGAATGGATGCGTGAGTGGGAACTGGTTCCCACAAGTGGCGAGCCAGATGGGACACGAACCTCCACGAAGGGATACTTCTGAAATTGGACAAAGCCAAGCAGGCTTCATGGTAAGTGAAAACTTGGGAAATATGGGGAATTCAACGTGCAAGGATAAAGAGGTGCCAGCAGCACTGAGGTCCATACTACAAAGCCAGGGTTTAAAAGTTACAAGCTCTGCTATTTCAGAAATGTGGCAAACAGCCCTTGAATTAGCACCTTGGATCCAATAGGACAATGTGTTTTCGTTCACCACATGGACTCAGGTGACGAATCTAGCCAGGAAGCGGGAAGAACATTTTGGGGTATACCCTTCTCTAAGATTTTACTACATTGTTTCTGCCTTTGGGGCAGCATTCCTTCCTGATCCAATCCAGCCTCCATCAGAGGCAAAGACAAAGGGGGAGGGGGAGGAGCAGACAAGCCATCTTGGGCACCCCGCATGCGGGGATCCGGAGTCATGTGGGTCCGAGGAGCTGGGGCTAGGCGGACAAAGCTGTGGTCCCACTGATCCAGGACTGGGCAGACATTCTGCAGGACCATGGCAGGGTGCAGGAAACCATGGGGATGGTGGACATGCCTGCTGTTTAGAGGATGATAACCCATCACTGTGCGAACGCCGAAAACGTTACACAGAGTTGTGGGCTAAGACAGGGGCACGTGGTACTCGTACTGAAGTCGCTACCTGCGGTGGTGGAGAGAATGCCCATGGCTGCAGCGGGGCAACACGTGGGGATATGGAACCATGCGGCTTGGGAGCCATAAACGACTGTCAGGAGGCTGTGCACAGCCGGGGAACAGAGGTTCACAGAAGTGGACCAGCATGTGGGACAGCATGCAGGGACAAGCTGATGCCTGAGGGAGCAGAGCTTCCCATTTGGGAGGGCCGCCACTTGCCCTAGGCAAGGAAGGGCAGTGCCTGCTCCAAGAGCCCAAAAAGGATGTAGGAATGTCGCTGGAGAAAGTGCCCTGCTCCCTTTATCAAAGGGGACAGGTTAAGAGCAATCTGAGAACAGGGAGTGGTTCCCTGTATCTGGATTTAACTCCACTAGGGAGAGAAAGGGATGCAGAAGGCTTAGAAGGAGACCCACCTCCATATCCCCTGACAAAAATCTGTCCTGACTACGTGTGCAGGCACACTGGGCCCTGCCAGGCTAGGGCAGGGAACCCAGGGCTGGAGCCCACGTATGCTGAGGCATATCAAGTACAAGCCTATCCTGTTAACTTAAATCCAGGGGGCAATTGCCCTATAGTGTGGTATCCTTCGGAAGCAAAAGATTTAAAAGAATTAAAGCAGGCCGTGCTAGGGGATAGTCCAAATTCTTCTTGGGTTGAGGCCCTCCTTCAAGATTTAGCTCACCAACCCTGTACTACTAAGGACTGGATGGATATAGCCAAAGCGATGCTTCCCAGCCCCACATTCATTAAGTGGGGGTCCAACAGGCAGTCATGGAAGCCCCATACCAAGACCAAGTCCACTTGATAGGTTTAGTGGCATGGAAAAAGTTAGATGAAGGTCCTTCTGAAACGTATCTAGCAGGAATTATACAAAAAAACGGGTGAGACCCTCCTGGAGTTCATTGACTGGGTGAAAAAAAAAAACTCCATAGTAAACTTCCCCCAGGCCCACTAAGGGAACAATTTGCTAAATTGCTGGTATGGGAAGAAATGAATGGGGACCACAAGATAGCATGTGCAGGTCTTAAGGAGAGATCCATAGACATCTGGATTATTGCTTCACAGGATATGGGGACTCAAAAACACCAGAATCATACACTCACTACAGCCCTGGAAACACAGACAAAGGCACTGGCCAACATGGAGCCTGCAGGGCCAAGAGGGGAGGGGAAACAATGGAGTTTGTTTTTGTTGTGGCCAGGTGGGGCATTTCAGAAGGGAGTGTCCCCAGGGCAAGGAAGGGAAGTCAAGGGAGGTAGGAGGGGCTAAGCCCCCTACAACTCCATTACCTAGGTGCCCCAGAAGGCTTCATTGAAGAAGAGATTGTAGATCAAAATTCGATTTGGAGGACAAGCCATTGTTAAAAGAAATGACCAATATTTAAAGGCCCAATTACAAAAACAAAAAGGGGGAGTTAGCCCCCACCAACAGCTGGGGTTGGTATTATTTACCATCAAATTTTAAATTTTATAAAAGGACAACTGAAATTGAGATTCTCAAAGACACTGGGAAGCCTATCCACCAAACCTTCTGTTAAGGTGCATTGGAAGGACCCCCTAACTGAGCATTGGGGACCTGATCCTTTGATCATTATGGGAAGAGGATTTGGATGTGTCTTCCCAATTGGGGAGTCTTCCCCGATTTGGATTCCAACAAGAAATCTTAAATTCTATCCACAGGAGTATCCTCATGAAGGAGACCCAAAAGAATCATCCCCAGACTAACAAGCCAAACCAAGGGACAAAAAGCCCTTGGGGCAGCTGATTTTGCTTTTTTCTTTCAGAAACTATCCACGATGTGCTCAAGGAAGATGTTAGCTGTGATTCTTATAGGCCTAATTGATACCTTGCCTGGATGGAGTCTATCTGGGTCTGACCTAACATCTAGAAAAATTGTTCTTTTAATAACTATATCGCTTAAGTGTTTTTTCAGCATATCTTTCAGCAGTGCGTCATTCAAGACCATGCTACAGGCACCTATGGCCTTTGAACATCCCTGCCACACATCCAAAAAGTCACCTGCTGCCATGCTTGGTGCTCATGCCAACCTGTCTTCTCCACCATATGCATGTTTCCTGCCAAGTGGGAAAATCTCTCCAGTCTAGCTAACTTGTCAAGTGCAGTACATGTCCACTGTGCAATACAGGCCTTTAAATACGGCTCAAACCCCAAAGTTTGGAAAAGCCAACCTCATACAGAGGACTGGTAGCCAGAGACAGGTAAGTGGAAGCCTGGCCGTGGATCAACCTAAGACAGGACTTGTAGTATTATACCTGGAGACTACAAGATCCCATGATGGGTCAGACCACGGTGGGAGGTTTTTCACACCTAAGACAGGCACAGTCACTCAAGACCATTTGGTATGCTCAGTTGCAAGTATGCTCCTGGACAGTCTCATACAAAAAAAAAAAAGGGGGAGATGTTGGGCCTGCCCAGGATTTGCCCCAGGGCATGGCCGAGCACATGGGACTAAAGATGGCACTGAGGGCAAGGGTCTTGGGCATAACCTGATCACTTCACAGAGAGCCCTAATTGGCTTTCAGGTATCTACCTGCCCCCTGTGCTGAGTGACATTGAACTTGACCATTAGCACCTGTAGGATGTCTTGACCTTGTGATACAATTGGATGCCAGTTTCGTGCCTTGGTGGCCTTTGTCTATAAAAGTTCCTTTTTTCCCCCCCAATAAAGATTGTGCTTCTCACAATCTCCCTGTCCTGTGCCAAGACTCTGGGGGTAGAGGCGGAGGTGGGGATGACTGGAACCTACTTTCATCACAGCCAGCAGCTGTGTGTGTGAGTGAGTGAATTGATGTGTGAGGGGGAACCGGTTCCCACAAACACCAAATACTGGAGTGGATGTGGAGAGAGGGGAACTCTCCTACATTGATTTTGGGAATGGAGGCTCATACAACCACTCTGGTGAGCCATCTGGCGATTCTTTTTTTTTTTATTTCAGCTCATACAAACTTATTAGGTACACCAGTTCCCTCCCTCCCTCCTCCTCCCCCCATACCCCCTGTTCTCCCTCCCCACCCCTCTCCCTTCCCATCCCCCAGTGCCTCCCGCCCGAATTCCCAGAGAGTCCTTTCTTGTGCATGTATGATTTTCCTCTGGGGCCTCCTCTCTGATAACGTACAAGGACCCAGTGGCCTTTCCCTGAACCCTTTCCCATGTTCCCCTTAGGTATAGGAACACTGCTGTGGCTGCCAATCCTTTCCCTCCAAGGATCTTGGTGCCTTTAGCAGATGCTAGACTTTGTGAGGTCAACAGTGTGTTGGACAATGCGCAGGGCATGCAAAGTCCAATTATGATTGCTTCAGCCCTAACTAGTATAGAGTATCTTACATATCATTGCTCCTCCCATCCTTTTGCTCTTACACTCTTACCCCCCCTCTTCTGCAAATTTCCCTGAGCTTCAGGATGGGGAGAGACTAAGCTGGCCTAGTTCTAGGTGGTTGATATAGAGTCTCTGAAGTTCTGGATTGTGGTTTGTTGATTTTCTTTTGCAGTTTTGCTGCTCCTGCAATGCCCTTCACTCCATCCTGGTGGGCATTGTATGTCACCCCCTGGCCAGAGACAAAAAGCTGTTAAACTAGAGTCTTGTGATAAAAGCACATTCAAAGGTAGATGTAATAAAAGTGGGAAACCATAGTAAGGGAGGGGTCTATCACCCATTTGCAAAATGGTTACTTTTTATCTGCCAGACTATATACCCTCCTCTTCTGGTGAGATCACACCCCCTCAGTAGTAAATGATCAGGAACAAAAGTCTGTGAACTTAATCAGATGTCTCATTACTTATTTGGGTCCTTGGTGGAGGCCTATTTTCCCTGCTGTAACATGGTCCCTTCTCTCCTTGTTTCTGGTGTGGCCCTCCTACCCCATCCCTCCTGTTCATAATCCTTGGAATTACTGTCTCTAGGTGGGCTGGGTGGGTTTAGTACTAGGAGCCACCTATTAGGAAGTACATACGACGCTTAATTTTCTGGGTCTGGGATACTTCACTTAATATAATTGTTTCTAATGACATCCATTTCCTGGCAAATTGCAGTAATTCATCATTTCTGATGGCTGAGTAGTACTCCATTGTATAGATGTACCACAGTTTCCTTATCCCCTCGTCAACTGTTGGACATTTGGGTTGATTCCATGACTTTGCTATTGTAAACAGTGCTGCTATGAACATGGTCGTGCTTGTGCTATCAAGGTGAAACTCTGCTGTATGGGGGGTTCTTCCCAAAAGTAGAATAGCAGGGTCATATGGCATTTCAATCTTTAATTTCTTTAAGAATCTCCAGACGGCTCGCCAGAGTGGCTGTATGAGCCTGCATTCCCACCAGCAATGTAGGAGTGTTCCCATCTCTCCACATCCTCTCCAACATTTGTTGTTGTTTGTATTGTGGATATTTGCCATCCTGACTGGGGTGAGATGATATCTCAGGGAAGTTTTAATTTGCATATCCCTGATGGCTAAGGAAGTGGAGCATTTTTTAAGATATTTGTTAGATATTTTAATTTCATCCCTGGTAAAGTTTCTTTTAAGTTCCAGGGCCCATTTTTTAATTGGGCCATTGGTTTCCTTGGTGTTTAGTTTTCTAAGTTCTTTGTGCATTCTGGACAGCAGAGTTCTATCAGATGTGTGGTTAGTGAAGATTTTCTCCCATTCTGTGGGTTGCCTTTGAGCTCACGTTATAATCTCTTTATCTGAACAGAAGCTCTTTAATTTCACAAGATCCCAACTGTTGAGAGTTGGTATCAGTGACTGTGCCATTGGATGTCTGTTTAGGAAATGTTGGCCTAGCCCAATCAGCTCGAGGGAGTTCCCTATCCTTTCAACTATGGTTTTTATAATCTCTGGCCTGATATCAAGGTCCTTGATCCATTTGGAATTAAGTCTTGTACATGGTGACAAGTACGGGTCCAGCTTTAATCTTCTGCATGTGGAGATCCAGTTTTGCCAGCACCATTTGTTGAAGATGCTGTTCTTTTTCCATTGGATTCTTTGGGCCCCTTTGTCAAAGACCAAATGGCTGTAACTTTGTGGGCTTATATCTGGGTCTTCAATCCTTATCCATTGATCTGTGTGTGTATTTTGGAGCCAGTACCAGGCTGTCTTTATAACTATGGATTTGTAGTATAGACTAAGGTTTGGTATGGTAATACCTCCAGCTGTGTTTTTGTTACTCAGGATTGTTTTTGCTATCCTGGGTCTTTTGTGCCTCCATATGAACTTTGAGATTGTTTGGTCAACTTCTTTGAAGAATTGCTTTGGGATATTGATTGGTATAGCATTGAATCTGTATATTGCCTTTGGTAGGATGGTCATTTTTACGATGTTGATTCTGCCAATCCAGGCACAAGGGAGGTCTTTCCACCTTCTGGTGTCTTCTGCTATTTCTTTCTTTAGGGTTTTAAAGTTTTCGTTGTAAAGGTCTTTTACCTCCTTGGTTAGGTTTATACCAATATATTTCATTTTTTTAGGGGCTATAGTAAATGTGACTGTTTCTCTCAAGGCTTTTTCACTTCTTTCATTCTGGGCATATAGGAAAGCCTCTGATTTTTCCACATTTATTTTGTATCCTGCCACCTTGCTGAACTTCTCAATTAGTTCCAGAAGCTTCCTGGTGGAGTTTTTGGGAAAACTCAAGTATAAGATCATGTCATCTGCAAATAGGGATAGCTTGACTTCTTCCTTGCAGATATGAATCCCTCTTATGTCCCTTTCTTGTCTTATGGCTTCAGCTAAGTCTTCAAGTACAATATTGAATAGAAGTGGTGAGAGTGGAAAGACTTGTCTAGTTCCTGATCGAAGTGGGAATGCTTCCAATTGTTCCCCATTGAGCATAATCCTTGCTGTGGGCTTGTTATATACAGCTTTTATTATATTGATAAAGGTTCCTTCCATTCCTACTGTCTCTAGCGTTTTGATCATAAAAGGCTGTTGGATCTTGTCAAAAGCTTTTTCTGCATCTATCGAGAGTATCATGTGGTCTTGGACTTTGGACTGGTTTACCTGATGAATTACATTTATTGATTTGCTCATGTTGAACCAATCTTGTGTGCCGGGGATGAAGCCTACTTGGTCCCAGGGAATGATCTTTTTAATATGTTTTTGAATCCGATTTGCTAAGACTTTTTTGAGAATCTTTGCATCTGTGTTCATCAGAGAGATCAGCCTATCGTTTTCTTTTTTTTTTTTATTTTTTTATATTATTTGTGTGTGCGCATGTGCTTGTGTGTCGGAGGTGTCTGTGTGAGAGGACAATGCGCGACATGGACGCCTCACCTCCTCGCCCGGGATCACAGACAGAATCAGAAGCGCAGCTGGTAGCCCCCGCTTCCGCCTTCCTTCCTTCCGAACCGGACCTGCCTGCAGGCGGAGCTTACCCCTGGCCCCTCGCCAGCCCGAACGTTTCTTTTTTAGTGTATCTTTATAGGTTTTGGATTAAGTATATTAGGTCATGTTAGTACTCCTTGCTATTGATGAACCTAGGATTTGGTTTATGAACTCCTAATTATAGAACTCTGCTGAATCCATCTGGTCCAGGACATTTTTTGTGGAAGATTTGAGATTACTTCTTCATTTCCTTATATGTTATAGGACTATTTAAATAATTCACAACTTCCTGATTCAATTTAAGTAAGTTGTGTTTACTTAGAAATTCATCCATCTCTTGTGTGTTGTCAAACTTCACAGAGTATAAGTTTTTGAAATATGATGTTATAATTCTCTGGATTTCTTAGGTATCACTAGTGATAACTCCATGTTCATTTCTGATTTTGTTAATTTGGGTTTTCTCTCTCCTGCTTTTGGTTAATTTAGCTAGGTGTGTGTCAATCTTATTGATTTTTTCAAAGAACCAGCTTTTTGACTGGTTGATTTTTTCTATCATTTTCTTAGTCTCAATTTCAGATATTTCTCCCCTTATTTTGCTAATCTCCTCTCTTTTTGGGAGAGATTTTTGGGATCAGATTGCTCTAGTTTCTCTAAAGCGTTAAGCTGCATTGTTAAGTTGTTTATTTCTGATGTTTCCATTTTTTTTTTGTTGTAGGCATTAAGATCTATGAACTTACCTCTTAGAACAGCTTTCATTGTGTCCCAGAGATTTTGGTAAGTTGTATTTTCATTATCATTAACTTTCAGGAAATCTTGAATTTCCTTTTTAATTTCTTCCTGAATCCAGTTCTCATTCAGCATCATATTGTTAAGTTTCCAGGAGTTAGTGTATTTTCTCTTGTTTGTTGTGTTGTGGATGTCCAGCTTTAGGCCATGGTGGTCTGTCAGGGCACAGGTTAGAATTTCAACTTTTTTGTATATGTGTAGATTCGTTTTGTGGCCCAGTATGTTATCTATTTTGGAAAAAGTTCCGTGTGCTGCTCAGAAAAATGTGTATTCCTTGGTGCGTGGATGAAAATTTTGATAGAGATCTGTAAGGTCCATTTCTTTAAGGGTTTGATTAAGGTCCAAAGTGTCTCTGTTAAGCTTTTGACCTGTTGATCTATCCCATGTTGAGAGGGCAGTGTTGAAGTGCCCAAGAATTATCGTTTGGGGGTTGATTTCTTGCTTTAGAAACTGTAGGGTTTTCTTAATGAATGTGGAGGGGCCTGTATTGGGTGCATATATGTTCAGTAATGTGAAGTCTTCCTGGTGAATTGTACCTGTGACTAAAATGTAGTATCCATCCGTGTCTCTTATAATTTTCTTTGGTTTGAAGTCCACTTTGTCTGATATCATAATGGCTACCCCTGCCTGTTTTCTGCTTCCATTAGCTTGTAGAATTGTTGACCAGCCTTTTATTTTTAAATCGTGCCTATCTTTTGTGGTGAGATGGGTTTCCTGCAGGCAGCAGATTGATGGATTGTGATTTTTAATCCATGTTTGTAATCTGTGTCTCTTGATCGGTGAGTTAATTCCATTAACATTAATTTTATAATGGTGAAACTATTTTTGATTCCAGACATTTATTATGTTTAGTAGTTTTTATAAGTATATTGCTTCGCTTTTAATGGTGTTATACTTGCCTTCTGCTCTCCTGGATATGCTTGTTTTTTTTCTTCACGCTTGAGTATTATTTGTAGCATTTTTTGAAGGCCTGGTTTGGTGGACATGTATCCCTTCATGTTGTCTTTGTGCTGGAAGATTTTTCTTTCTCCCTCAATCATGACTGATAGTTTTGCAGGGTAAATCAGCCTGGGTTGACATTTTTGCTCATTCAATACTTGAAGTATGTCTCTCCAAGCTCTTATTGCTTTACTGTTTCCACTGAGAAGTCATTTGTTATTTTAATAGGTTTACCTTTAAAGGTGACTTGTTTTTTCTCCCTTGAAGCTCTCAGCACCAGTTCTTTATCTTGAATGTGGAGTGTTTTGACTATTATTTGCTGTGGCAAGGTTCTGTTTTGGTCATATCTGTTTGGGGTGTGTAATGGCTCTTGTATATGGATGGGCCTGTCTTTTTTTAGATGAGGAAAGTTTTCCTTGATGATCGTTTGAAAAATTTCCTAAAGGGTGGTATTTTGAGATTCTTGCTCTGGTATTCCATGAATATGCATGTTAGGCTTCTTCAGGGTGTCCCATATCTCCTGGATATTTCTCTCAAGCATCTTTTTGGCTTTAACAATCTCTTCCATTGAGCTGGTTAATACTCCCACTTTATCTTCAAGATCTTAAATTCTGTTTTCTGCTTCTTTAGTTCTATTGATAAGACTCTCTATGGAGTTCTGGGTTGAAGATAACTTGTCTTTTAGCTCAGTTTTAAACTCTGCTTGTGTCTGTTTTAACTGCTCTATGCCAGTTTTTGATTCTTGCACTGTTTTTCTCAACTCTTCCATGTGTCTGTTGTGTTCCTCCTCAAAGCGATTGATTCGATTATTTAATTCCTCCCTGATTTCCTCTTTCATAGTATTGAACATGGTAATGATCATATTTTGAAGGTCGGTATCCTGGGTCAGGCTTTCTTGGCCATTTTCCATGGGTTTGTTCTGGTTGGAGTCTAACATTATGGGATTAATTCCTTCAGTGGGAGATTTGTTTACTTGAGTGTTGTTTCTCATGGATTTGCACTTAGACTTTGGCATTGTCGTTTTAACTCTTAAGATCTTCTTTTAATTTCTGTGCGTTTTTCACTAAACTGAATTATTTGGCCTGGGGCTCTGGGGGTGGGCGGGGACCGAGCTTACCTGGGTCCTGCCGCGGTGAGGATGGCGGAGTGGAGGGGAAGGGGGATGGCGTATCGGCTGGGGCGCTATTTAATCCCGGGGCACCCGTGGGGCCGGGCGCAGAGGGGGTGTCCTCTCCTCCTCCCAGGCCCTGCGCGTCCGGCTCCAGCTGGATGGTGGGAGGAGCTGGGTCCACTCAGGCGGCCTGGGGCTCTGGGGATGGGCAGGGATGGAGCTTACCTGGGTCATGGTGCGGTGAGGCCCGGCTGGACCGGGCGCGCGCCTGGGCAGAGGAGTGGAGGGGAAGGTCCATCAAACTTTCTATCCACAGACCAAAAAATGCAAATTTTTCTCAGCACCAAATGGAACTTTCTCCAAAATAGACAGCATGTTGTGCCACAAAACAAATTTCCACATATATAGGAAAGTTGGAATTTTAGCCTGTACCCTACCAGACCACCATGGTCTAAATGGAAACATCAGAAATAAATAACAATGCACCTTAAAGCTTTAGAGACACTAGAGCAATTCAATCCCAAAAGCAGTAGAAGAGAGGAGATTAGCAAAATCAGGGGAGAAATATGTGAAATTCACATAAAGGAAAAATACAAAGAATCATTCAGCCAAAAAGCTGGTTTTAGAAAAAAAAATCATTAAGATTGATACACTGCTTACTAAATTAACCAAAATAAAGAGAGAGAAATACCCCAAATTAACAAAATTAGAAATGAAAATGGAGTTAGCACAACTGATATGCAAGAAATGCAGAGAATTATAAGGTTATATTTCAAGAACATATACTTGGTGAAATTTGATAACACAAAAGAAATGGAAGAATTGCTCAGCAAGCACACTTTACCTAAATTGAATTATGGAGTTTCGAATTATTTAAATAGTCCTATAATGCATGAAGAAATCAATGAAGTAATCTTGAATGATCCCACCAAAAAATGTCCTAAACCAGAAGGATTCAGCACAGAATTCTACCAGATTTTTTAGGAACAGCTATCACCAATACTCCTTAAAATGTTCCTTAAAGTGTGAAGGAAGGAACACTGCCAAATCCTTTCTATGAAGCTAATACCATACTAATCCCAAAACCCAGTAAAGACACACTTAAAAAAGAAATGTATAGGCCTACCTCTTGGATGGACACAGATGCAAAGATTCTCAACAAAATCTTAGCAATTCAGATTCAAAAATATATCAAAAAGATCACTCACTGTGATCCAGTCTCTTTTAATCCAGGCACATAAGGTGGGTTCAACATATGCAAATCAATTAATGTAATCCATCATATAAACCAATTCACAGTCCAAGACCACATGATACTCTGGATAGATGCAGAAAAAGCTTTTGACATGATCTAACATCCTTTTATGATCAAACCCCTACACACAGTTGGAATGGAAGGAACATTCATCAATATAATAAAAGCTATATTAGACAGCAAGGATTACACTCAATGGGGGAAAAACTTAAAGCATTCCTGCTTTGATCAGGAACAGACAACACTATCCACTCTCACTACTCTATTCAATATTGTACTTGAAACTTCAGCTGACTGTAAGAGAGGGAGATAAAATTGGCAAGAAAGAAGTCAAGTTATCTCTATTCACAGATGACATGATCATATACCTGAGTGATCCTAAATACTCCAGCATGAAACTCCTGGAACAAATACAGAAGTTCAGCAAGGTCACAGTTTACAAAACAAGTGTACAAAAATCAGTGGCCTTACTATACGCCAAGGATGAAAGTGGTGAAAAAGCTCTAAGAGAAACAATCCCATTTACAATAGCCCCTAAAAAATGAAATACCTTGTTATAAACCTAACCAAGGAAGTGAAAGACCTTTACAATGAAAACTTTAAAATCCTAAAGAAAGAAATTACATGGGAATTCATCCATTTATTTTGTGTTGTCAGATTTCAGAGTATAAATTTTTGAAATAGGATATTATAATTCTCTGAATTTCTTTGGTATTGGTAGTGATAACTCCATTTTCATTGCTAATTTTATTAACATGGGTTTTCTCTCTCTTGCTTTTGGTTAATTTAGCTAGGGGTGTATCAGTCTTACTGACTTTTTCAAAGAAACAGCTTTTTGACTGGTTGATTCTCTGTATCATTTTCCTTATCTCAATTTTGGATATTTCTCCACTGATTTCTCCTCTCTTCTACTGGTTTTGCATCAGATTGCTTTAGTGTTTCTAAGGTTTTAAGCTCCATTGTTATTTATTTGTGATGTTTTTATTTTTTGATGTAGGCATTAAGAGCTATGAACTTACCTCAGGTTAGCTTTCATTGTGTCCCAAAGATTTTGATAAGTTGTATTTTCATTATCGTTCGCTTCCAGGATATCTTGAATTTCCTTTGTAATTTCTTCCTGAATCCAATTCTTGTTCTACATCATAGTGTTTAGTTTCCAGGATTTAGTGCATTTTCTGTTGTTTGTTGTGTTGCAGATGTCAAGCTTTAGACCATGGTGGTCTGAGAGTGTACAGGCTAAACTTTCAATTTTCTTGTATATGTGGAGATGCTTTTTGTGGCCCAATATGTGGTCTATTTTGGAGAAAGTTCCATATGCTGTTGAGAAAAATGTGTATTCCTTGTTGCGTGGATGAAAAGTTCGATAGAGATCTGTAAGGTCCATTTCTTTAAGGGTTTGATTAAGGTCCAAAGTGTCTTTGTTAAGTTTTTGACCCATTGATCTATCCCATGTTCAGAGGGCGGTGTTGACATCCACAAAAATTATTGGATGGGAGTTGATTTCTCACTTTAGAACCTGTAGGGTTTGCTTAATGAATGTGGAGGAGTTCATAATAGGTGCATATATGTTCAGTATTGTGAAGTCTTTCTAGGTGACTTGTACCTGTGAATAAAATGTAGTATCCTTCTGTGTCTCTTATAATTTTCTTTGGTTTGAAATCCACTTTGTCTGATAGCATAATAACTACCTTTGCCTGTTTCCTGGTTCCATTAGCTTGCAGAATTTTGGACAAGCCTTTAATTTTAGAATGTGCCTATCTTTTATGGTGAGATATGTTTCCGGAAGGTGGCAGATTAATGGGTTATGATTTTTAATTCAAGTTTGTAATCTGTGTCTTTTGATTGGTGAGTTAATTCCATTGTCATTTAGTGTTATAATGGAGAAATTACTTGTAATTCTGGACACTTTTTAGGTTTAGTGGCTTGCATAAGTGTGGCTTTTAAGTTTTGGTGGTATTATATTTCCCTTCTGTCCTCCTGGATATGATTGTTTTATTCTTCAAGGTTGAGTATCTTTTCTAGCATTTTTTGAGGGCCTGGTTTGGTAGACATGTAACCCTACAAGATGTCATTGTGCTGGAAAACTTTTCCTTCCCCTTTAATCATGACTGATAATTTTGCCAGTTATATCAGCCTGGGTTGACATATTTGGTCATTCAAAACTTTAAAAATGTCTCTCCAATCTCTTCTTGCTCTTACTGTTTCTGTTGAGAAGTCATTTGTTATTTTAGTAGGTTTATCTTCAAGAATGCCTTTTTTTTCCATTGAAGCTCTCAGAACCTTTTATTTGTCTTTAATTAGGAGTGCTTGGACTATTATTTGCCATGCTCTGTTTCTATTTTGGTCTTACTTGTTTGGGTGCAGAAGGCCTTTTGTATTTGGATGTGCCTCATATTGTTTAGATGAGGGAATTTTTCGTTTATGATAATTTGAAAAATTTCCTCAAGTGTGGTATTTTCGGATTCTTGCTCTGGTATTCCATGAATGTGCATGTTAGACTTCTTCAGGGTGTCCCATAACTCTTGAATTTTCCACTCAAATATCTTTTTGGCTTTAATAACCTCTTCCATTGAGCTGGTTAGTGCTTCCACTTTGTCTTCAAGATCTGAAATTCTATATTCTGCTTCGTTTGTTCTGTGGATAAGACTCGCTGTTGACTTCTCGGTTGAAGATAACTTGTCTTTTAGTACACTTTTAAACTCTGCTTGAGACTATTTTAATTGTTCTATGTCTATTTTTGTGTCTTCACCTGTTTTTCTCAACTCCTCCAAGTGTTTGTTATGTTCCTGTTCAAAGTGGTTGATGTGGTTACTTAACTCCTTCTGGATGTCCTCTTTCATAGTATTGATCATGATAATGATCATGCTTGAAAGTTGATTTCTTGGGTCTGGCTTTCTTCACTATTTTCTGTGAATTTGTTCTGGTTGGAATTTATCATTATGGGGTTAATTCTTTTGGTGGGAGATTTGTTTTCTTGGTTTTTGTTTGTCATAGATCTGTACTTTGACTTGGGCATTGTTGTTTTTTCTCTAAGACCTTTCAGTTTCTGTGTTTTTGACTGACCTGTATTAGGTGGTGTTACTACTCTTGTGCAGTTATTATAGTGTTTGCCTTGCAGTTGGATACTCTTGTCTGTTGTAATTGTTATTTCCTAGATGATACTATTAGACTGTTAATACATCAATTATGTCAGGTTTAGTAGACAGGGAGTGAATATTATAATGGTAGTGTACTTTTATGATTTAGTTCCTTGGTGATATGGGAGGGTGAGTGGTATATTCCCTGAAATTGTATATGTTTTAGGGGTAGCTATATGGGAAAATTAATGATTCAATTTGATTAATAAGTGAAAGGAGCAGGATGGTAAAAAGGGGTTTACTTATCTTTGGGTTGGATGCTCACAATCTCTCCCATTTGATTGGATGATTTTAGAGAACTTCAGATGAATGGCCTTTGTCCCCTAGAGTTTTGCTTGGGTTTTCTTTGGACTCTCTTGAATTCTGAGGAGTGATGTGTCTTCCCTGGACTGCAAGGGTCAGGGGTGGGTGGAAAGGGCAGAGGGGCTGATGGAAATGACAGCGCACTTCACTGAGACTTGGGATGTGGCCTAGTGGCCCACCAAAGCCTGGGGCACCCTGGGTGCTGCTCATGCTGGGTGGTGGGAGGAGCTGAGATGAGTGTGTGACCTGGAGGCTTGTGGTTTGAGAAACAGTATGTCCTACCTGGACCATGAGCATCCCTGGCAGGCTAATAGGCAGAAGCCAGACTGATGATTTTTTTAAAAATTTAAAGATTGGAATGCCATATGAACCTGCTATTCTACTTCTGGGAATAATTCCCCAGAAAGCGAAAAATTCGTCTCAACTGCACAAGCATGACCATGTTTGTAGCAGCACTATTTACAATAGCAATGTCAAAGGAACAAAAGAAATTCCCAACAGTTCATGAGTGGATAAGGAAAATGAGGTACATTTATATAATGCAATACTACCTAGCCATCAAAAATGATGAATTAATGAATATCCCGGGAGGTGGATTGAATTAGAAAAAATTATATTGAGCCTTTCCCCACTGGCCCAGGATGCTTGCAGACCAGCCCAGACACACAACCTAGGTAAGCCCCCCCAACACAGGCAGCACACTGTACCCAGGTCCTCCCACCAGCCAGCCTGAGGAGGAGCTCCGCCTAGCCTGGGAGGACCCCTGGGCCAAACCCCAGCTTCCCAGGTTAAATAGTACCCCGCCACCACCACCTCCTCCTTTCCCCACCCGCCCAGGACAAGCACAGTCCAGCCGGTACTCATAGCGACATAGATAAGCTTCCCCCGCCCACCCCAAACCCAGGCAGCACACTGGTCCCAGCTCCTCCCACCAGACAGCTGGAGCAGGAGCTGCTCCAGGCCAAATAATTCAGTTCAGTGAAAAATGTATAGAAATTGAAAGAACATCTTAAGAGTTAAAAGGACAATGCCAAAGTCAAAATGCAAATCCATGAGAAATAAAACCCAAGAAAACAAATCTCCCACTGAAGGAATTAATCCCATAATGATAGACTCCACCTAGAACAAACCCACGGAAAATAGCCAAGGAAGCCTGACTTAGGATAATGACTTTAAAAACATGATCATTACCATGTTCAATACTATGAAAGAGGAAATCCGGGAGGAATTAAATAACTGCATCAATCCCTTTAAAGAGGAACACAACAGACACTTGGAGGAGTTGAGAAAAACAGTTCAAGAAACAAAAACAGGCATGGAGCACTTAAAACAGACCAAGAACTCAACAGAGAGTCTTACCATCAGAACTAACGAAGCAAAAAATAGAATTTCAGACCTTGAAGACAAAGTGGGAATATTAACCAGCTCAATGGAAGAGGTTGTTAAAGCCAAAAAGATACTCAACAGAAATATTCAAGAGATATGGGACACCCTGAAGAAGCCTAACATGTACATTCATGGAATACCAGAAAAAGAATCCCAAATTACCACACCTGAGGAAATGTTTCAAACTATTATCAAGGAAAACTTTCTTCATCTAAAAAAACAGAGGCCCATCCATATATAATGGGCATTCCGCACCCCAAACAGATATGACCAAAACAGAAACTCGCCACAGCAAATAATAGTTAAATCATTCCACGTTCAATATAAAAAATGGTACTGAGAGTTTCAAGAGAAAAAAACAAGTCACTTTTAAAGGTAAACCTATTAAAATAACAAATGATTTCTCAATGGAAACAGTAAAAGCAAGAAGAGCTTGGACAGATGTACTTCAAATATTGAATGAGCAAAAATGTCACCCCAGGCTGATATACCCTGCAAAACTATCTGTCATGATCAAGGAGAAAGAAAAATTTTCCAGGACAAAGACAACTTGAAGAGATACATGTCCACCAAACCAAGTCTTCAAAAAATGCTAGAAATGATACTCAAGCTTGAAGAAAAAAACAGGCATATCAGGGAGAAGAGAAGGGAAGTATAATACCACCAAAACCTAAAAGTGAAACAATACACTTCCAAAAACTAATAAACATCATAAATGTCTAGAATTAAAAATAGTTTTTCCATTATAACATTAAATGTTAATGGAATTAACTCACTGATGAAGAGACACAGATGAAAACTGTGAGTAAAAATCCATCAATATGCTGCCTGCAGGACACCCATCTCACCACAAAAGATAGACACATCCTAAAAATGAAAGGCAAGCTAATGGAACCAGGAAACAGGCAGGGGTAGCCATTATGCTATGGGACAAAGTGGACTTCAAACCAAAAAAAATCATAAGAGACAGAGATGGATACTACATTTTAATCACAGGTACAATTCACCAGGAAGACTTCACAACACTGAACATATAAGCACCCAATACGGTCCCCCCACATTCATTAAGCACACCCTACAAAGTCTAAAGTGAGAAATCAATCCCAAAACAATGATTCTTGCAGATTTCAACACCACCCTCTCAACATGGGATAGATCAACAGGTAAAAATCTTAACAGAGACACTTTGGAGCTTAACCAAACCCTTACTGAAATGGACCTTATAGATCTCTATCCACGCACCAAAGAATACACAGTTTTCTCAGAAGCACACGGAACTTTCTCCAAAATAGATCACATATTGGGCCACAAAACGAATCTGCATGTACACAGGAAGGTTGAAATTCTAGCCTGTACCTTATCAGACCACCACAGCCTAAGATTGACCTCCACAACACAACAAGCAACAGAAAATACACTACCTCCTGAAAACTTAACACTATGATGTTGAATGAGAATTGGATTCAGGAAGAAATTACAAAGGAAATTCAAGATATCCTAAAAGTGAATGATAATGAAAATACAACTTACCAAAATCTCTGGGACACAATGAAAGCTGTCCTAAGAGGTAAGTTCATAGCTCTTAATGCCTACATCAAAAAAATGGAAACATCAGAAATAAACAACTTAACAATGCAGCTTAAAGCTTTAGAGAAACTAGAGCAATCTGATCCCAAAAATAGTAGAAGAGAGGAGATTAGCAAAATAAGGGGAGAAATATCTGAAATCGAGATTAGGAAAATGATAGAGAAAATCAACCAGCCAAAAAGCTGGTTCTTTGAAAAAATCAATAAGATTGATACACCCCTAGCTAAATTAACCAAAAGCAAGAGAGAGAAAGCCCAAATTAACAAAATTAGAAATGAAAATGAAGTTATCTCTACTGATACTCAAGAAATCCAGAGAATTATGACATCATATTTCAAAAACTTATACTCTGTGAAATTTGACAACACAAAGAGATGGATGAATTCCTAAGTAAACACAACTTACCTAAATTGAATCAGGAAGTTGTGAATTATTTAAATAGTCCTATAACATATGAGGAAATTGAAGAAGTTATCTCAAATCTTCACACCAAAAAATGTCCTGGACCAGATGGATTCAGCACAGAGTTCTACCATACATTTAAGGAGTTAATAACACCAATACTCCTTAAACTGTTCCATCAAATAGCAAAGGAAGGAACATTACCAAATTCCTTCTAGGAAGCCAATATTGTTTTAATCCCAAAACCTAATAAAGAATCACTTAAAAAAAAAACTATAGGCCAATCTCTCTGATGAACACAGATGGAAAGATTCTCAACAAAGTCTTACCAAATCAGATTCAAAAACATATCAAAAAGATCATTCACTAGGATCAAGTAGGCTTTATCCCCAGCAAACAAGGTTGGTTCAACATATGCAAATGAATAAATATGATTCATCATATAAACCAGTCCATAGGCCAAGACCACATGATACTCTCAATAGATGCAGAAAAAGCTTTTGACGAGATCCAACAGCCTTTTATGATCAAAACGATAGAGAAAGTAGGAATGGAAGGAACCTTTATCAATATAATAAAAACTGTACACAACAAGCCAACAGCAAGGATTATACTCAACGGGGAAAAACTGGAAGCATTCCCACTTCGACCAGGAACTAGACAAGGATGTCCACTCTCACCACTTCTATTCAATATAGTTCCTAAACAGACATCCAATGGCACAGTCACTGCTACCAACTCTCAACAGTTAGGATCTTATGAAATTAAGGAGCTTCTGTTCAGATAAAGAGATTGTAACATCAGCTCAAAGGCAACTCACAGATGAGAGAAAATCTTCACTAACCACATATCTGATAGTGCTCTATTATCCAGAGTGCAAAAAGAACTTAGAAAACTAAGCACACAAGAAACTAATGGGCCAATTAAAAAATGGGCCTTGCAACATAAAAGAAATTTTACCAGGGATGAAATTAAAATGTCTAACAAATATCTTAAAAAATGCTCCACTTCCTTAGCCATCAAGGAAATGCAAATCAAAATTTCCCTGAGATATCATCTCACCCTGGTCAGGATGGCAAATATCCACAATACAAACAACACCAAATGCTGGAGAGGATGTGGAGACAGGGGAACTCTCCTACATTGCTGGTGGGAATGCAGGCTCATACAACCACTCTGATCAGCCGTCTGGAGATTCTTAAAGAAATTTCTCTTGTTCCCCTTAAGCATAAGATCACTACTATGGCTGTCAATCCCTTGCCTCCAGGGGTCTCGGTGCCCTTAACAGATGCTAGACTTTATGAGGGCAATAGTGCGCTGGACATTGGGCATGCAAAGTCCCATTATGATTGCTTTGGCCCCAATTATTGTTGAGAATCTTGCAAGTTGTTGCTCCTCCCATCCTTTTGCTCTTACAATCTTACCGCCCCCTCTTCCGCAAATGTCCCTGAGCTCCAGGATGGGGAGAGATTAGGCTGGCCTAGTTCTATGTGATTGATATAGTCTCTGAAGTTCTGGATTGTGGTTTGTTGATTTTCTTTTGCATTTTTTGCTGCTCCTGCAATGTCCTTCACTCCATTCTGCTGGGCACTGTATGTCACCCCCTGGCCAGAGACAAAAAGCTGTTAAACTGGAGTCTTGTTATAATAGCACATTCAAGGGTAGATGTAATAAGAGTAGGAAACATCAGTGAGGGAGGGGTCCATCACCCATTTGCAAAATGATTACTTTTTATCTGCTAGACTATATGCCCTCCCCTTCTGGTAGGATCAGGAAAGAACATCTGTGAACTTAACCAGGTTTCTCATCACTTACTTGCAGACCTTGATGGAGGCCTATTTTCTCTGCTGTAACATGGTCCCCTCTCTCCTTGTTTCTGGTGTGGCCCTCCTACCCCATCTCTCTTGTTCATAATCCTTGCAATTACTGTGTTACATAGGTTTACTTTTGAGTGTCTCAATGTGGGCTGGGTGAGTATGGTACTAGGAGCCACCTATTAGGGAGTACATACGGCACTTAATTTTCTGGGTTTGGGATACTTCACTTAATATAATTGTTTCTAATGACATCCATTTCCCAGCAAATTCCAGTAATTTATCATTTTTGATGGCTGAGTAGTACTCCATTGTATAGATGTACCACAGTTTCCTTAAAAAAAAAATTTTGATACAGTGTACACCCACCCTTTCATGGTATTAGCCATTCACCATCTCATACCACTAACCATCTACAAGCAGGCATATCTCACACAACTCAAAACACTTTCTACTATATCCACCCTGTTATATCATCTTTTTTTTTAATTTTTTTAAATTTTATTTATTCAACTGTGTGCATGTGCGTGTGTATGTGCGCGCGCGTGTTGTCTGTGTTTGTGTGTCTGTGTATGTGTAGAACCACGGACGAATTCGTGAACCACCATGGATGCCTCCACCTCCTTCTGCCCCGGGATTCACAGGCTCCGCCCTACCAGGACCTGAAACGCAGGCCGCCCCCGCTTCCGCCGGGCGTCTATACGTGGGATCTGGGATCCGAACTCAGGACCTTCCGCCTGCAAGGCGGAGGCTTTAACCCCTGAGCCACCTCTCCAGCCCCCGGTTATATCATCTTAAAGCTGTTTCAATACTTTTTTATTCGTTTGTTTGTTTTTGTTTTTTTATTTATTTTTTCCACTCATACAAACTTGATAGGTACCCCATTCCCCTCCCTCCCTCCACCCCTCCTTGGAACCCCTTGCTCCCTCCCCTTTTACCCCTTCCTTTCCCCCCTCACTCCCTTTCTCCAAGTGTCCCCTCCCCCCATTCCTGCATCATCCTTTAGTGTGCACGTCAAACTTCCCTCTGGGTCGTCCTCCTCTCTGATGAGGTGTAAGGACTCAGTAGCATTGTCTAGAACTCTTTAATGTCTTCCACTTTAGTACAGGAACACTATTGTGGCTGTTAATCCCTTGCCTCTAAGTTTCTTAGTGCCTGTGATCCATGCTAGACTTTGGGGGGTGGGTCAATGATATGTTGATCATTGTGCAGGTCATGCAAAGTCCTATTATGATTACTTTGGCCCTAACATGTGTGGAGTATTGTGCATATCATTTCTCCTCCCCATCTTTAGGCTCTTACAATTTTACTGTCCCCTCTTCTGCAAATTTCCCTGAGTTTTGGATTGGGAGAGACAGGCTAGAATGGTTCCTGGTGATTAATGTAGGGAAATTATGGTTTGTTATTCTATTTTTTTCTTCTTCCAGTTTTGCTGTTCTTGCACCACCATTGGCTCCATCCTCATGGGTATTGGATGTCACCTCCTAGCAGAGATAATATGCTGTTAAAATAGAGTCTTATTATACTAGTAGACTCAAAAGTAGATGGAATAAGAGTAGGAGACCGTGGTGAGGGGGAATCAGTCTCTCATTTGCAGGATGGTTACTGTCTATATTTCAGATTGTTGAGATGAAACCCCATCAGTTATAAGTGGCCAGGAAGGAAAGTCTGTAAGTCTAACGAGATGTCTCACTACTTACTTGCAGTTCTTGATGGTGACCTATTTTTTCTGGTGTAGCATGATCCCCTCTCTCCTTGTTTCTGGTGAGGCCCTCCTTCCCCTTCTCTCCTGTTTATAATCTTTGCAATTACTGTAGATATTAGAAAGATTTATCTTTGAGTATGTCACTAAGTGAGTTTGGTACTAGAATCCACCAATTAAGGACTATAGCTTTCTTGGTTAGTGTATCTTTTTTGGTTTATTATTATTGAGATGTAGAATTCATACATGTTATGAATGTATTATGGTAATTCAATATCTTTATACAGTGCATAATAACAAAACCTTCTTCCTTTGTTTTTTTATTCTGAGTTCTTTTAAATGTTTCTTTTTTTTATTTCTTCCACTCATACAAAGTTGATAAGTACCAATTCCCCTCTGTACTTCCACCCTTCCCCAGATCCCCATGCTCCCTTCCCTCTTTTCCCCTTCCTTTCCACCCACCTCCCTTTCTCTCAGTGCTCCCCCCCCCCACATGCCTGGAGCATTCTTTAGTGTGAATGTCAAACTTCCCTCTGGGTCATCCTCTAATGAGGTGTTAGGACTCAGAAACATTTCCTAGAGCTCTTTCTTGTGTTCCCCTTTAGTATAGGAACACTATCATGGCTGTTTAATCCCTTGCCTCTAAGGATCCTAGTGGTGTGATCCATGCTAGACTTTGGGGGTCAAAGGTTTGTTGGTCATTGAGCAGGTCATGAAAAGTATTTTATGATTAATTCGACCCTAACTTGTGTGGAGTATCTTGTATATTATTGCTCCTCCCCATTTTTAGGCTCTTAGAATCTTACCACACCTCTTCTGCAAATTTCCCTGAGCTTTAGGGTGGGGAGGGGGAGAGATTAGTCTGGCCTGGTTCCAAGGGGTTGATGTAGAGTCTATGATGGTTTGTTGATCTTTTTTTCAGTTTTGTTGCTCCTGCACCACCCTTGGCTCCATCCTGCTGGGTATTGAATGTAACCCCCTGGCCAGAGATAAAAGGCTATTAAAATAGAGTATTATCATGAGAATAGATTCAAACGTAGATGGAAAAAGAGTAGGAGACATAGTGAGGGGAGGCCAGTGTCCCATTTGCAGGATGTATACCTTTTATCTGTTAGACTCTATGCACTCCTTTCTGGTGAGATCATACCCCATCAGTTGCAAGTGACCAGGAAGGAAAGTCTATGAGCTTAACAAGATGTCTCATTACTTACTTGCAGTCCTTGATGGTGGCCTAATTTTTCTGCTGTAGCACAATCCTGTCTCTCCTTGTTGCTGTAGGGGCCCTCCTTCCCCTTTCCTCCTGTTTATAATCTTTGCAATTATGGTAGGTATATAGAGATTTATCTTTGATTGTGTCACTAAGTGGGTTTTGTACTAGGAATCACCTATTAGGGAGTACAAATATTAATTTTGTGTGTCTGGGATACTTCATTCAATATAATTTTTCCTAATTCCATCCATTTCCCAGAAATTTTCATTAATTCATTGTTTTTGATAGCTGAGTAGTATTCCATTGTATAAATGTATCATATTTTCCTTATAGACTCCTTATCAACTGTTGGGCATTTGGGTTGATTCCATGACTTTGCTATTGTAAAGAGTGCTGCTATGAACATGGTCATGCTTGTCTATCAAGGTGAATTTTTGCTGTATGGGGGATTATTCCCAAAAGTGGAATAGCTGGGACATGTGGCATTTCAATCTTTAACTTTTTTAAGAATCACAGAAGGCTCACCAGAGTGGTTGTATAAGCCTGCATTCCCACCAGCAATGTAGGAGAGTTCCCTTCTCACCACCTATTCTCCAGTATGTGGTGCTGTTGATATTGGTGTTTGCCATCCTGACCTGGGTGAGATGATACCTCAGGGAAGTTTTGAATTGTATTTCTCTGTTGGCTAAGGATGCAGAGCATTTTTAATATATTTGTTTGACACGCCAATTTCGTCCCTAGTAGAGTTTCTTTTAAGTTTCAAGGCCCATTTTTTAATTGGGCCATTTGTTTCCTTGGTGTTTAGTTTTCTAAGTTCTTTGTGCACTCTGGATAATAGAGCTCTATGAGATATGTGGTTATTGTAGATTTTCTCCCATTCTGTGGGTTGCCTTTGTGCTCAGGGCACAATCTGTTCACAGGAACAGAATCTCTTTAATTTCATAAGATCCCATCTTTTGAGTTTTGGCTGTATCTATTGTGCTGTTGGATTTTTGATTAGGAACTGTTTGCCTAGTCCAGTCAGTGCGAGGGAGTTCCCTACCCTTTCACTAAGGTTTTCACAGTCTCTGGTCTTATATTGAGGTCCTTGATGCATTTGGAATTATGTCTTGTACATGGTGACAAATATGGGTCAAGTTTTAATCTTCTGCATGTAGACATCCTGTTTGGCCAGCACCATTTGTTGAAGATGCTGTACTTTTTCCAGTGAATTTTTTGGGCCCCTTTGTCAAAGATCAAATGGCTGTACTTGTGTGAGCTATGTCTGGGTGTTCAACCATTATCCATTGATTTGTGTGTCTATTTTGGAGCCAGTACCAGGCTGTTTTTATAACTATGGATTTGTAGTATAGACTAAGGTTTGGTATGGTGATACCTCCAGCAGTGTTTTTGTTACTCAGGATTGAATAGAAGTGGTGAGAGTGTATACCATTCTCTAGTTCCTAGCTGAAATGGGAATGCTTCAAGTTTTTTCCCATTGAGTATGATCCTTTCTGTTGGCTTGCTGTATACAGCTTTTATTATGTTGTAAAGGTTCCTTCCATTCCAACCGTCTCTAAGGATTTGGTAATTAAAGGTTGTTTGATCTCGTCAAAAGCTTTTTCTGCATCTATTGAGAGTATCATGTGGTCTTGAATTTTGGACTTGTTTATATGGTAAATTATGTTTATTGATTTGTGTATGTTGAATCAACCTTGTGTGACTGGGATAAAGCATACTTGATTCCAATGAATGATCTTTTTGATATGTCTTTGAATCCAATTTACTAAGACTTTGTTGAGAATCTTTGCATCTGTGCTCATCCACAGTTTTCTTTTTTAAGTATATTTTATTAGGTTTTGGCAATAAGCTTCATAGAAAGAATTTGGTAGTCTTCTTTCCTTTGCTATTTGATGGAACAGTTTAAAGAGTATTGGTGTTATTCATTCTTTACATATCTAGTAGAACTCGGTGCTGAATCCTTTTTGTCTAGGACATTTTTTGATAGGAAAATTTCAGATTACTTCATCAATTTCCTCATATATTATAGGACTGTTTAAAATAATTCAAACCTTCCTAATTCAACTTAAGTAAGTTGTGTTTAGTTAGGAATTCATCCTTTTCTTTTGTACTGTCAAAATTCACAGAGTATAGGTTTTGGAAATGTGATGTTATAATTCTCTGATTTTCTTGGGTATCAGTAGTGATAACTCCATTTTCATTTCTAATTTTGTTAAATTGGAATTTCTCTCTCCTTCTAGTTAATTTACTTATGGGTGTATCAATCTTATTGTTTTTTTTTTCAAAGAACCAGCTTTTTGACTGGTTGCTTTGTATTGTTTCCTTAATCTCATTTTCGGATATTTCTTCCCTTATTTTGATTATCTCTTCTCTTTTACTGCTTTTGCAATCAGATTGCCCTAGTGTCTCTAAGTTTTAAGTTGCATTGTTAAGTTATTTATTTGTAATATTTCCATATTATTGATGCAGGCATTAAGAACTATGAACTTACCACATAGGGCAGCATTCATTGTGTCCCAAAGATTTTGATAAGTTGTATTTTCATTATTGCTTGCTTCCAGGAAATCTTGAATTTCATTTGTAATTTCTTCATGGATCCAATTCTCATTCAGCTTCACAGTGTTTAGTTTCCAGGAATTAGTGTTTTTTCTGTTTTTTGTTGTGTTGTGGATATCAAGCTTTAGACCATGGTGGTCTGATAGTGTACATGCTAGAATTTCAACATTCCTGTATATGTGGAGATTCATTCTGTGGCCCAATATGTGATCTATTTTGGAGAATGTTCCATGTGCTGATGAGAAGAATGTGTATTCTTTGGTGCATGGATGAAAAGTTGGATAGAGATCTGTAAGGTCCATTTCAGTAAGGGTTTGATTAAGTTCCAAAGGGTCTCTGTTATGTTTTTGACCTGTTGATCTATCCCCATGTTGAGAGCGCAGTGTTGAAATCCCCAAGAATTATCATTTTTTGGGTTGATTTCTCGCTTTAGATGTTGTTGGTTTTCTTAACGAATGTGGAATGGCCTGTATTAGGTCCATGTATGTTCAGTATTGTGAAGTCTTCCTGGTGAATTGTGCCTGAGGCTAAATATAGTTTCCAAATGTGTCTCTTATGATTTTTCTCGGCGTTAAGTCCACTTTTCCAATCGCATAATGACTATCCTGCTTATTTCCTGGTTTCATTAGCGAGTAGAATTTTGGACCAGCCTTTTATTTTTAAGTTGTGCCTATCTTTTGTGGTAAGATGAGTTTCCTGAAGTCAACAGATTGATGGGTTGTGATTTTTAATCCAAGTGTGTAATCTGTGTCTCTTAATTGGTGAGTTAATTTCATTGACATTTAGTGTTATAATGGAGAAATTATTTTTAATTGCAGACATTTTTATGTTTAGTGGCTTTTGTAAGTGTATTATTTGGCTTTTAGGTTTTAGTGGTATGATACTTCCCTTTTGTCCTCCTGAATACGCTTGTTTTTTTCCTTCAAGCTTGAGGATCATTTCTAGCATTTTTTTAAGGCCTGGTTTTGTAGACATGTAAACCATGAAGTTCTTCTTTGTGCTGGAAAACTTTTCTTTCTTTCTGGATCATGACGGATAGTTTTGCTGAGTATTTTTGCTCCTTTAGTACTTGAAGTATGTTTTTCCAAGCTCTTCTTGCTTTTACTGTTTCTGTTCAGAAGTCATTTGTTATTTTAATAAGTTTATCTTTAAAAGTGACTTGCTTTTTTTTCCCCTTGAAAATCTCAACATCTTTTCTTTATCTTGAATGTGGATTGTTTTGACTATTATTTCCATGGTGAGTTTCTATTTTTGTCTTATCTGTTTGGGGTGCAGAATGCCTCTTGTATTTGGATGGGCCTCTAATTCTTTAGATGAGAGAAGTTTCCATTTATGGTAATTTGAAAATTTTCCTCAGGTGTAGCATTAGGGAATTCTTGCTCTGCTATTCCATGAATGCACATGTTAGGCTTCCTCAGGGTGTCCCATAACTCTTGAATATATCTCTCAAGTATCTTTGGCTTTAACATCCTCTTCCATTGAGTTGGTTAATACTCCCACTTTGTCTTCAAGATCGGAAATTCTGTTTTCTGCTTTGTTGTTTCTCCTGATAAGACTCTCTGTTGAGTTCTGGGTTGAAGATAACTGTGTTTTAGTTCAATTTTAAACACTGCCTGACACTGTTTTAACTGCTCTATGCGTATTTTTGTTTCTTGAACTGTTTTTCTCAACTCCTCCAAGTGTCTGTTGTGTTCCTATTCAAAGTTGTTGATGCTTTGAAAGTTGTTATCTTAGGCCTTGCTTTCTTGACTATTTTCTGGTTAGAATGTATCATTACGGGATTAATTCTTTTGGTGGGAGGTTTGTCTTCTAGAGTTTCATTTCCCCATGGATCTGCACTTTGGACTTGGTTCTTGTTGTTTGTGTCTTTTAAGACCTTTCAGTTTGTGGGGTTTTGACTGAAACTGTTAAGTGGTATTACTACTCTAGGGCAGTTTTCCTAATGTTTACCTTGGAATTGGGTTGTTTGTCTGTATTATGTTATTTCCTAGATGATGCTATTAGACTATTAATACATCAATTAAATCAGGTTTAGAAGACAGAGGTGAATTTTAGTATAACAGTTCTCTTTATGAAATAATATCTTGGTGATCATGTGAGGGTGAGTGGTATAATCTCTAAAGTTGTACTTTTTGTGGCTGGGGGGTTGGGCTGGATGTGTACAGGTCTCTTTGATGTGATAGGATGATTTGTCGAGGACTTCAGATGTATGCCTTTGTCC
>JALPQD010000383.1:2066793-2194207 GCA_023101885.1 Typhlomys cinereus | reverse complement strand
GATGGATTGGTTCAGCTAATCTTTAAATCGGTGGGCTTTATTTCCCTCCACACCTGTTCTGGAAATCGACTAAATGTTTGTGAAATCAAAGCAGTGGACAATGACCAGCGGCAGGATGGGAAAATCAACAGAATAGAATGGGAAATGTCAACGTACATGTCTCACAGTGGCAGGGATGTTTTGTTTCATTTTTATTTGCTTTGACTGTTCTATTAACTTTATTATTTGCTTTGACTGTTTATTAAAAAGCAACAAGTTCCATTAGCATGCTTCTACGCCATGTACTTGGATCACATTCAAACCTCCAGTAGCTTCCCTTAATTCCTCTCCCACTAGTTAGTCTTCCTCCTCTTTACTGTTTTTTTAAACATCGATTCCACATATGAGAGCAGACATGATATTTGTCTTTCTGATCTGATTTACTTCATTTAACATAATAATCTCCATTCCATCTCTTTTCCTGCAAATGCCACAATTTTCTTACTTTTTTGCCTTTTAAAAAAGTATCTATCTATCTATCTATCTATCTATCTATCTATCTATCTATCTATCTATCTATCTATCTATCTATCTGTGTGGAGGACCAAGTGTGACTCCAGGAATCACCCTGGATTGCTTCTACCTCCTTTTTGCTTTGATCTGGGATTTCCCAGACTCTGCCCACCAGGGGCAAAAATGCAGGCTATTGCTGTTTCCACCTGATGTTTTTTTTTTTTTATGTGGGAACTGCGATCCAAACTCAGGACCTTCTGCTTGTGAGGCAGAGTCTTAACCCCTGAGCCATCTATCCAGCCCATAATTTTCTTATTCTATGGCTGAGTATCACTCTGTGATTTTCTCTTTCCACTGGCAATGGTTAGCTTTGCCAACCTGACATCTAAAAGACAGACCTTCAGGCCCACCTCAGAGGGTTTAAATTGGTTCTCTCAAGGCAGTGGTAGGAGATCGTCTTGGTGGCTTTAACGGATGCAGGAAGACACGGGCTTTTAAAAAAATAGGGAGTGTCATTCACTGGGCTTGAGGTCCTGGATGGTGAGCTGAGCACTAGCCAAGCGTGCACTCCTTCATTCTCTCTGGTCATGACGGATGTGATGTGGCCAGCTCCCTCATGCTCCTGCCGCTGGCTTCCCTCCCATGATAGATTGCCAACTGTGTGTGTGACCCACTCAACCTTTTTTCTCCCTGACTTTGCATGTGTCAGGGTATTTTATCACAGTAACAGACAGGGAAACTAAGACACCATGCATCCATGGAAGGTCTTTTGGGCTGAATCCATGTCTTGGTTACCACCAGTACTACTGCAGTACACATGAATGTGCAGGTATCTCTGTAGTGTGCTGACTCCCTTCCTTCAGGTTTGTGTCCAAGATAGTAGAACTGAGTCATTCTATTTTCAGCCTTTGAAGAGCCTCCATACTAATTTCTTTATTGGCTTCACACATTTACATTTCCACCTGTGGCATATAAGGGTTCTTTTAAGGAAAACATTTTACTTTCAACTGGGAAAAGAAACCTGAGTATGTGTAAGTTATAGTCTAAAATGTGCTTCTCATCTGGGAATCAAGTTAGAACATCTTGAAAGATATTTCCTTTTGTAATGATCAAACAGATGATGGTTTGGATTGAAATCCAGGAGTTTCCTCTAGTTTGGCCAATTCTCTCAGGCAGGATGGAAGACCAGAGATGCTGTTTCATAGTGACAGTGTCTGGCCATTTTGTTCACGTGTCCTTTTCCCTAAGCTTGGCAGTGTTTGGATACACATGTGGACCACGCAGCCTTTTCAACCTGAATTGCTCATCAATCAGAATTTTCAAAGTATAATCAAATTGAAGTTTGTGACACTCTCTTAAAAAAAGGAAAAAGAAGGAGGGGGTCAATCACCCATTTGCAAATGGTTACTTTTTATCTGCCAGACTATATGCCCTCCCCTTCTGGTGAGATCAGACCGACGTGTGTGGAGTATCTTGCATATCATTGCGCCTCCCATCCTTGTGCGCTTACAATTGTACCACCCACCCCTCTTCCGCAAATTTCCCTGAGCTTCAGGATGGGGAGAGATTAGCTGGCCTAGTTCTAGGTGGTTGATATAGAGTCTCTGAAGTTCTGGATTATGGGTTGGTTGATTTTCTTTGCAGTTTTGCTGCTCCTGCAATGCCCTTCACTCATCCTGATGGGCATTATTATGCATGCACCCCCCTGGCCAGAGACAAAAAGCTTTAAACTAGAGTCTTGTTATAAGAGCACATTCAAGAGGTAGATATATAAAAGTAGGAGACCACAGTGAGGGAGGGGTCAATCACCATTGCAAAATGGTTACTTTTTAGCAATGATATGCAAGATACTCCACACAAGTTAGGGCCGAAGCAATCATAATTGGACTTACAGGCCCTGTGCAATGTACAACACACTACTGACTCCACAAAGTCTAGCATTTGCTAAAGGCACCAAGATCCTTGGAGGCAAAGGGATTGACGCCCAGTAGTGTTCCTATGCTTAAGGGGAACACAGGAAAGGGTTCGGGAAATGCCACTGGGTCCTTGTACGTCATTGGAGAGGGAGGGCCCAGAGGAGAGTCTGGCATGCACATTAAAGGATTCTCTGGGGGATTGGGGGGGGGGACACAACTGGGGGGTGGAGAGGGAGTGGGTGAGGGGAGGGGGAGCAGGGGCTCGGGGGAGGAGGGAGGGAGGGAACCAGTGTAACCTACTAAGTTTGTATGAGCGGAAATAATAATATAAAAAAAAAAAGGAAAAAGAAGACAGGTAGATTCTTGCCTGGTTGTGATTCTGGCAGAATGAAAACAGGTTCTTCTTTTCGCAGACATGTGTTTTTAAGACACAGGTTCTGCTTTTGTTTTGTTGTGGAAAGCCAATAGGTGAGGTGATTCCACTGTGACTATAATTTATCCCAGTTTGCTCATATCTCCCAAGAGAACTGCCACACCTAACCTCTGGGTTGGCGCCACCTAGAGGAAGCACCAGGATGGTCAGGAGACAGAGGGGGTAGGGCACCAATGTGGACCAGGGACTTTGCTGGTGGTTCTGTGGTCAAATGCATGGCAGAGTCAAGACTGACTTAGTCCTTAATGTTCCAGTGGATGTAGAGATCGGGGGTGACAAAGACGGGGTATCTTAAGGGAGTTACCAAGGTGATAAGGACTTGAAACTGGTAAGGAGCTGGTAGCTTAATCATTGACTGGCTTTAAGAATTGGCTCTTTCGGATGTTTTCTTTCTCAGCTCTTTGAATTCCTGTTTGGTTCCTTCATTTCTGGTGGAGGTGAATTTAGCAACCAAACTTAAATATTCTGTCTTAACTTGTGGTTACTTGAAGTTTATCTAGGTTTGATGGATGAATGGTAGATTTTTGCAATGTCATAAGGCAATAGGATGTTGTATTAAATTGTGGATATTCTTAGTACAGTAATTTATGGTAACAATTTTATTTTGCATATTTTTAAACTTTTTTGTTAGTTTTTTTCTTTCACTTTATTGTTTTGTCTCCTGAATGACCCCTTTTTTTTTATTAAAAATTTAATTATACATTTTAAAAATTTTTTACCAGTTCCCTCCCTCCCCCCTCTTCCCCCTCCCCTTCCCCCAGTGCCTCCCCCCCAATTCCCAGAGAGTCCTTTATTGTGTGTGCCTAACTCTCCACTGTGTCCTCCTCTCCGATGACATATAAGGACCCAGTGGCATTTCCATAAGCCCTTTCTCTTGTTCCCCTTAAGCATAAGATCACTACTATGGCTGTCAATCCCTTGCCTCCAGGGGTCTCGGTGCCCTTATCAGATGCTAGACTTTATGAGGGCAACAGTGCGCTGGACATTGCGCAGGGCATGCAAGTTCCATTATGATTGCTTTGGCCCCAACTATTGTTGAGAATCTTGCAAATCGTTGCTCCTCCCATCCTTTTGCTCTTACAATCTTACCGCCCCCTCTTCCGCAAAGTCCCTGAGCTCCAGGATGGGGAGAGATTAGGCTGTCCTAGTTCTATGTGATGGATATAGAGTCTCTGAAGTTCTGGATTGTGGTTTGTTGATTTTCTTTTGCAGTTTTGCTGCTCCTGCAATTCCCTTCACTCCATTCTGCTGGGCACTGTATGTCACCCCTTGCAGACCTTCATGGAGGCCTATTTTCTCTGCTGTAACATGGTCTCTGAATGACCCCTTTTTACCCCCTTCTCCTCCCCCAGTGTTTCAGTAAATTTAGTTCAGATTGCCTAGAAATTGCAAGTACGTATCATTTTTTTATTTATATTTTATTGTAATTTACACAAACAACTGGATTTGTGAACTGTATTACTTCTGGTATCTTTAAAATATTGTGGATGTTAATAAATTTTATATATTTTTCCCACTAAATAAAAAGAATTGGTTAGTCTAGGGATTGGCAGTCTCTCTTCATTATCAGTGCATCTGAAACCTAGGAAATATACAGAAAAACATGATTAATTACTAAAGCATGTGATCTAGAGATGGCCCCAGTTTCTACTCATCCAGGGTCACTCATGTATCAGAAAACATTTGTGTTTGGGATTCCTGGGTTGGTGGCAGTGCACAACACAGGGTCAGGGCTCGAAGAACACTAGGTTTCCACCTTGAAAAGCTGGCTGTTTCCCAGTTGTACACCACCACCAGCAGAGAACATCAAACTGTGGGGCAGTTGCTCTGTTGCAGAATGGGAAGCGACAGACTGTGAGTTCAGCTATCAGAGAGGATGTGGCGACTCTGTAGTTTCTGACTAGCAAATGATCCATTGCAGGAGGCAAAGTGGCCTGGCTGGATTATCAATAGGGTTCAAATCCCTCTGGGCACTAGCTGTCCTCGGCCAACGCCATCCAAAGCATTACTCAGACTTTTCCCTTTTGTGTTTCTCCATTGTAACCAGAAGTGAGGATCATCTCTTTCGCCAATATTGGAGCCTCTGGAGATTTTTTGGGAGGAAAAGTTGGTACTTGATGGCCTTTGCTGGAAGGGGCTTTGTGGTCAAGGGTCACTTTGTCCTCTACCTCAAGACTCAATGCCTCTTACTCCCGCACAAACCAAGACTCAATGTTTTTAGAAGCAGAGGGTTTTGCAGATGTTTTAGGTACTGAAAACTGAAAAGATCTTTCCTTCGCCGATTCTTACTCTAATAGAGTGAGGAAATTATGCTGCTGACTGTGCACTGAAGTTCTCAGGCGTCTGAGGACCCGGAGCCCTGCAAAGAGCTGATAAACAATGGGAAAGTAAAAAATACCCAGTTGTGTACCTTGGTGTGTGTGTGTGAGGGGGTACTTTAGGCACCAAGAGCTAGTCCCAAACCTAGCATCACACAAAAGGCCCTGGGCATGGAAATAGGGGGGAAGACTTGCAGGGAGGGGACTGGTAAGGAGGGGAGGGAGCTAAGAAAGGTAGAAGTGAATGCCATTGGAATGTTTTATACATGTGCATGAAATTGCCAGCAAAATTTATTAATAAAGACAAGCGGGAAAAAAGATGAGTCAGTTCAAACAAACAAAAACAAATCGAAAAGAACCCAGTTCAAATCTCAGTTCCTGCCACTCACTGAGTAATTCTGTGTACTTTATTTATCTTTTCATTTGCTTGTTTTAATCTGTAGAGTTGAAACAATAATGTCTAGGTGAGCTTCTATGATCTTAAGAGAGTTAACTCAAAGGAAACACATGGAGCCAAGCCTGAGACTAAACATATACAAATGGCCAGATACATTGGCTACTATTTGACTGTTCTTCACTAAATGCAACACAAAGCTGATAAGGAGTGGCCTCTGGGAATCCTCTGGAGATTCCTGCATTGAAAGGCTTGGTCTCTAACTAGAGATGCCCTTGGAAGTGGGAGTGGAAACTTTAGGAAGTGGGGTCCAGTTGGAGGAATGAGGTTACTGGGGGCAGCATGGCATTGAACAGAATGTTGGGACCCTGGCCCCACTCTCTCTCTTTCCTTTCTGCATCTCTTGTTCCCACGATCATGTTCTACTACCTCACCACAGCCCAGAAACAGCAGAGCCAAGTGACTGTAGATTGAGCCCTCTGAAACCTGGAACCATAATCAATCTTTCTTCTATTTATTTATTTATTTATTTATTTATTTATTTATTTATTTATTTATTTATTTATTGTGTGTGTGTGTGTGTGTGTGTGTGTGTGTGTGTGTGTGTGTACCAGAGGACATCGTGTCCCTGTGGAGGACCAAGGGTGACTTTGGGAATCATCCTAGATTTGCTTTTTGCTTTGCTCTGGGATTTTTCAGGCGTTCCCCACTAGGGCGGAAAGTCCTGGCTGCCACCATTTCTGCTTGGTGTTTTTACGTGGCACCTGAGATCTGAACTCCATACTTTCTGCTTATAAGGCAGAATCTTAATCTCTGAGCCATCTCTCCAGCCCAATCTTTCTTCTTTAAGTTGATTTTCTCAGGTATTTTGTCATAGTAATGGCAAACTTTCTATTGATTTGAATATGAGATGTCTCTTCATACAACCCGGGTCTCAGGTGCTTGAATGCTTGGTCTCTGGTTGGTGGAACTATTTGGGAAAGTTGTGGAACCTTTAGGGGTTAGAACCTGATTGGAGGAAGAATGTCTGTGGGGGTGGGGCTTGAGGCGTGATAACCAAGCCCCAGCTCTCCTTGCATCTCTGATCCCTGAGTGTGTCTGAAGTAACAGCTTTGATTGACATGCCTGCCACCATGTGTTCTCATCCATAATGGATGCTACGGAAGAGTAACCAGGACAGAATTTGGTACCAGAAGAGTTGAGGGGCTGCTGTAGAATCAAGAGACAAACCATCTTGGCTCTTAACAAGTATCGTACCTTACAGTTGTGCTGCAATTGGAGTTTTTGGGGAAGGAGAAGATGTTCTTGGAAAAGATATGGAATATAACAGGGAAGGCTTTATTTTCCTTTTTTTTGCATGCTTGTGTGTGCAAGAGTGGAGTTGAGTGTATGTGCCTGTGGAGGCTCAAGGTCATATCATCCCCTGGGTTCATTCAGGAATCATTGAGGATCGCCCTACTTCCTTATTGCTTTGCTCTGGAGTTTCCTAGGCCCTGACTTCCAAGTCTAGAAGTACATGCTGCTGCCATTTCTATCCAATATTTTTATGTGGTATCTGGAGATCTGAACTCAGATCCTTTTGCTTAGGAGGAAAAGCTTCAACCTCTGAGCCATCTTCCCAACCCATAGAGAAGGCATTAAAGAGGAAAAAGATGTGAAGTAGAGTGAAGGAGATGCTCAGGGAAAAAAAAATTTAGGGAGGTACTTATACAACCCTGAGAAGAAGTGAGTGCTCTTTTAAGTTTTGCCAGTTGGTCTTCCTGCTAGCTTACTTTCATCCTGGTTCTGCTGAAAGGGAGCTGCTGATACAACTAGACCTTGATGTACGTGTGAGAGAGAACCAGCTGTCTAAGCAAGAAAATCAAATGCCCTGTTCAAGTAATTCAACACGAACATGGATCTGTGCGACCACAGGAGAGACAGAGAACTGTCGCAGTAGAACTTGGCATTTCACCTGGGCAACTGGGAAACATCTGTAAAAATGTAGTAATACCTTGGGCAAGAAATGTGCATGACCTAAATAAATGCAAGCATAAAATTTTTCTGAGAAGCATAAAAAGAAGTCTTAAGTAACTGGAGAAACAGAAATTTGTCTTCGTATTCTTGATTCTATCTTGATTCTAGGAAAACTCTGTGTGTGTGTGTGTGTGTGTGTGTGTGTGTGTGTGTGTGTGTGTGTACATGCATGTGTACCAGAGTGTACTTGTGTGTGCCTCTGAAGGTCCAAGGCAATCCTTGAATTGTTCTATGTCCTTATTGCTTTGTCCTGGGATTTCCCTGGCTCTATCTCCTAGAGTTAAAATTGTAGGTTTTTGCCATATCTTCCTGGCATTTTTCACATGGGATCTGTAGATTTGATTTCAGGTTCTTTAGCTTGTGAGGTAAGCTTATATCCTCAACTCTGGAGAGTTTGTAACTCTCCTAACTGTTTGTAATGTCAGACTCAGTACCATCCAAGGATGTGCAACCTGGCTCAACCCAGGGACAAAGATGCAGAATCGTCCATTGCACTTTGAGATTTCCAAATTTGCCTACAGTACTAGTGACTGATACAGTGCTCCAGTTATGATTGTATACATGGAGTGCCTTTGGTTTCTCCTCTATTCATGTGGTACATCCACCCAGGACTTTTATCTGAGGCTGTATCTCTCAAGGAGAAAGTATCGTTCTGAATTATATTGGACAAGTCTTGAGCTCTTGGAAACTTGGTGCTGTAGTGAATTTGCTCAGAGAAAAAGAAATTGAGCATTTCTTGCCTTATACATTATGGGCAAGTCTTATCAGCTTACTCCCAAGGAATCATGACTTTTCCAAATCTAAGAAGAGGTTGTAGTTTAAAATCAATATAATTTAAAATTTAAAATAAAGCAACTGAGTCAATTATTTGAAGCAAAATTTTTCTAATGTTTTATTTATTTATGAGAGAATTTGTTGATACATATGAAAGTCACAAGAGAAATCTATCTATCTATCTATCTATCTATCTATCTATCTATCTATCTATCTATCTATAGAGAATGAACAGGCATGTGTATGTTACCAGATTTACACTCAGATGCCTTTACCCACTGAGCCATCTTGCTGGCCCCTTGTTTTGTGTAACAAGCTATCTTGTAACACAGAAGTTTAGAATACTCAGCATTGGGGCTGGGGGTAAGACTTGGTGGTCGCGTATTTGCCTATCATGTGCAACTCCCTGGGTTACATCTCATAAAAGCGAAATTAAAAAAAAAAAACAAGAGCACCTCATGTTTACTTAATGATGATGATGACCCTACAACTGGCTACAACTCTTCCAAAGCAGTGTTCCTTAACTCTAAGCACCAGGGTGCAAGGTGTGTTCAGGTATTTTCTGTACATCTCCTCGTTGTTTGTGGCTCAGTCTCTTACGTAGCATCTTTCTTTTTGCAGTGGATCATCTATGAATGAGGACAAGTGTAATTCCTGATGCTTTCTCATGTCTTAGGTTGAAACTGATACACACAATTTGGGGTAAACCAGTTAAGGTACTCTTTGGGAGTACTTTGCATGAAGTATACTATACCTCCAGAAGATGTATGCCTGCCACTCATCCAATCTAACACTGTCACACATGGGCTTATCCGGTTGACTCACAAGTCAAATATGAAAAGCTCTTCAGCTATGTGTTTTTGATGAATCACATATGTATTTTTGCTTATTATATTTTTACATTTTAGTAGTTATATGGGTAGATGTGTGTATGTGTTCACATGTGTGTGGATACATATGTACATGCATGTGTGTGTTTGGAAGCTGAGCTCAGTAATGGGAATAATCTTCAATTGCTCTTCCATTTCATGATTTTTGAGGCAGGGTCTTTAGTTAAACCCAGAGTTCACTGATAGGGTAAGTCTGGTTAGCCAGCTTGATCTGGAAATTCACATTCTCTGCCTTCTAAGGCTTTCTAGCACCTGCCACATGCTCCAAGTTTTATGTGGGATCTGGGGATCTGAACTCTGGTTCTTTTGTTTGTCAGCAAGCACTTTAGACACTGAGCCATCTCCCCAATCCCGGCAAACCATGCCTAAGAATGCATCCATCTATCTTACATAGTTTTGCTGTTGATTCCAGTGGAATGAAAGTGCTCTTTAGAAGATTAGCTGTGTGCAGAGTACTCTTCATAATGACTGTAACAGTGATGATGACGACCAGTCGCTCTGTGACCATGAAGCCTGAGAATCCTACGCAGGCATTCGTTTGGTGCTTGGGGACTCCAGGACAGCCCGATACAGCTGCCACTGAGGTAGCTGATGACCTTGGTCTTGTGTAGGAGCATGAGAAGATTGGTCTGCACACTATCCCAGTGGATGCTGCTGCTGTGGGGTTTCCTCTTGAAACCCATGCTGGATTTGGACCCTTGTTGAATCTGACTGTGGGGTTTAGAGACAGGGCCTTTGGGACTAGATAAGGTCATGCTATAGAGACCCCTGTACCTGAATTCCGGTGACTTCAGAAAGAGACAGAGCAAGACCAGGGAAACAAACAATGCATGCTCCCTGGCTTTTGCCCTGATGGGACTCTACCAGCAAGGAGACTATGACCGGATGCGGCCCCTTCACCTACAGCCTTCTGGACCATGAGCCCAAGTAAACTTTCCCTTTGTGTATACCATTGGATAGTCATTTAGTCATCATCGTTCACCATTCACCTTTCTCACCCTCCTATTTAAACCCTTTTTCCCGCCCCCCCTGCCGCCATATTGTCTTTTTTGTGTGTGACTCATTGAGTCTAGTTCAAACATCTTGCTCAGGTGAGGGTGGGAATCATGTACTGATTCAAGGATACCTTATCAGCGGCTACACCACTGAAGAACACAAACCCCTCCTGCAAGAATGAAGCCATTTATTCCCCAAGAAAGGGTGGACCCCATGGGACCCTCCATAAACTTCCTGTCTGTGTAATTCTTTGCACTGTTTCGTCATGGACAACAGAGAATGGACACATACTGTGAGTCTCTTTCAGCATTTCATGATTACTCAGTTCTGGCTTTTAATTAAGAAACTTCAGCCCCATCTTTCTATTACCACCCCCACCTCCACCCCAGAAGTCCAGAATGAGCATGATATACAACCTGCAGAGATCCCCATGGGTTCAGATTCTGCCTTCGTCACGGATTCACTGACAGTTGCACTCTAGTATCTAGGCCTTGGCAAGGATGCATCACTTCCAAGCACACAGCCGTGGCTGTGCAGTTGGAAACGCGATGCCCGGCTTCTAGGGACGGAGCCACCATTCCTTCTGCTTCCTCATCTGCAAAATGGAGATAATAATAACCGCCCTACTTTCTCCCATATGAAGACCAAAAATGAGAAAAGCATGCTGCAAAATAAGGAACACTATTCAAATGCAAGACAGTTTTAGATCCCCCCCATGCTGCTCTAAATTAATAATAGCGCCTCACACTTGTGCAATGCTTCTAGGTTCTCAAAGCCTTCTCATTGCATTATCTTGCTTGGTTTGCACCTAGTCATTCTAGGCTTCATGGAAGAGCAGGTATGGTAGATGTCATGGGGGGGCTTGTCTCAGGCTATCCAGTCAGAAGTGGAGATGGGAGGGCACTCCCTGTGCTGGTTCTCTGCGTTATCCACTGTTCTGTTTCTCTGTAGAGGCCATCAAAGTCCCTCTGGAAAGGTGTTTGTCAGGCTAATGCTGTCGGTGGCTGTAGGAAAGTGATGTGCTAGTAACTTAGAGGAATGAGTGCACAGGGAGCCTCAGAGTAAGTCCAGAGCCTCTCCACAATTGGGGAACATTGAAGGACTTTGTGGTCCAAATCCCTGGGTCACCCATAGCCTCTGTCCCATCTCATTCTTTCAGCATCATCTTAGAATGGTGGGAAAATGGTCACCTCTTTTAGATGTCCAAATTTCTTGAATTCTTTTCGGTGATGAAAGACAATCTCCCAGGACACAGAACTATCTACTGATTTAAAGTGAGAAGAAACCCAGAGCTATTGCTTTTCTAAATCGCTTATTCTGTAGAAGGAAACTCGAGGGTTTGTAGAGGAATAGGAACTTGCTCATGGCTAGAAAAGAGGATGTTGGGCTCTTGCTGATCCAAAGATCCATTCTCAGCTTTGCCACCGACTATTAGAAGACCCAGGATGAGAGGGAAGGACTACCTGAGATACATGCTGAGCACGCACCAGACACCACACTGTAACATGATCCAAATCAACCCATGCGCCTTAGCTAACTCGCTTTAGCAAGAAGGTTCTTAAAATAAAATATTATGGAGGTTCCTCATGAAGGCTGTCTAATGTGGAGGCCACACAGAAAGGAATGAAGGTATCATGTGGTGGAACACAGCTTCCGTGAGAATGAAAAGCTATTGCTGCTGAGTGCAGATGCTGGAAACTTCTTGGCTGTATATTGGGATGTTCTTGTCAACAAAAACCTCTGTGTGGCTCTTGTTCCAAACCAAGATTTCAGGGAGGATTGGCACAGCTCAGGTCATATGGATACTTCCTAGCTACAAGGAAGTCTGGGGAAACTAGGCTTCTAGGATAGGAAGAAGATAATGTGGGACATTTCTGGAACACAGGAAGAACTTTCAAAAATAGTTTCCCCACTAACCACACTCTGTCCCCTTCCTTCTTTTTCTGGTTCCCTTTCTAGTTCCCATTATCCTTCCTTATATTTTTTCTTTTTTTCTAGATTACACATATGAGAGAAAACACATCCTAATTTGACTTATTTTGCTAAACATAATCATCTTCAGTTCCATGCATTTTCCTGCACATGACACAGTTTTTCTCTCTTTTATGGCTGAGTAACATTCTGTTGATGGATGCTCCATTTTAAACTTTCCCCATCTTTACTTGTTCATGTTCCTGTATGTGTGTCTATGAGATACACAGCTTTTCACCCATCAGAGTACTTTTCTCAACGTTGACATAGGAAGATAATCACTTTCCCTCTCAGTTTTCTGACCGTCACCTATTTGGCCTAGCGATATTGACATTCCCTCTGTCTCACCCTGTGGCACTCACATCAGGCTAGAAATCTCTTCAATTCTCCTTCTTCATTACTTTCACATGACGTTCTTCCCCTGAACCCAGTTCACAAAGGAAACAGCCACCCAGCAGGAAATCACTCAGTCTTCTGCAGTGCTGCAAAAGACTTTATCCATTGTCCTCCTTTTCCCTCCCTTCACTTGCCAGGAACTTTTATTTCTTGATATGTGCTCTGTATCTCATTGCATCCACGGTCTTCTTCCATGAAAACCCCATTGTTCTCTCTCTTTCTCTCTCTCTCTTTCTGTCTGTCTCTTCAATAGGATACTTGAGTGTGTGTGCCTATGGAGGCCCAAGAGTGAGATTTGGAATGATTCTGAATTGCTCTGCCTCCTTATTGGTTTTCTCTGGGGTCTCCATGTTTCTGCTTTGCAGGGCTAGATTTACAGTCTGCTACCATATCCACCTGGAATTTTTACATAGGGTCTGTGTATATGAACTCAGAGTCCTTTTGCTTGCAAGACAAAGGCTTTAACGCCTGAACCATCTTCCCAGTCCCCTTACCCCAATTCTTTAGTGATTCTGTTACTCTTTCTTAAGTTCATTTTTTTGTATGCCTGTCACTCACACAACATATCACAAACCATCTGATCCAATGTTCATTTGAGCCATGACATTTGCCATAGGCTGAATTGTGTTGCCTCCAATATATATCATGTTGAAATTCCAAACCCCCTCAGACTATAACCATATTTATTTGGAAACAGGCTCAGCGCGTTAAGATAAAACTTTGTTCAACGGGGCATGTCCTTATGTGCAATGACTTGTGTCATGACAAGAAGATATTTGGGCACATTACCCAGGGCAGACAACTGCTGAGTGACATTTTCCTCTAGGCACAGCTTAATGCCATCTTAGACTTTGCCCCCAGTCTAACCTAGGAGGGTCATTGTGAAGCGGTTGAAATGCCCCGTCTTTGAGGGAGGCTTAGCGAGTATTCGGGGGAAAAGCAGTAAGCAGCTGCTGAGGGAGGAGACTCTCCTGCCAGCCAGTGAATCTAGAGGATTCAGGAACCAGCTACAAGCCTGGAGGAGACTCTCCGAGGACCAAGTCATGGAGCACAAAGCCCCAGGGGTGCAGGTTCTGTGAGTTTCACCCTGGTCAAGCTTTCTGGTGATGTAGCTCCTTTGATTTATTCCTGCTCCTGTAGGTGACCCTCACTCCTGTTCCTGTAAGTAACCCCAAATAAACTCATTGGCTCATTGGACCTTGGGGATAATTGTTACTTTGGTCTACCATTAAATTCCTTTCCTGAGGGGCTGGAGAGGTGGCTCAGGGGTTAAGCCTCCGCCTTGCAGGCGGAAGGTCCTGAGTTCGGATCCCAGATCCCACGTATAGATGCCAGGCGGAAGCGGGGGTGGCCTGTGCTTCTGGTCCTGGTAGGGCGGAGCCTGTGAATCCCGGGGCAGAAGGAGGTGGAGGCGTCTATGGTGGTTCGCGAGTTCGTCCGTGGTTCTACACATACACAGAAACGCACGCACACACACGCGCGTGCGCACGCACACATACACACGCATATGCACACAGTTGAATAAATAATAATAATAATAAAAAAAATTTTAAAAAAGTTTAAAAAAAATTCCTTTCCTGAATGGATAGAGGGTTGTGTAGTGTCGGCCCAGTAAGAACACAACAGTGAGAACACAAAGATGGAAATGTGCCTTCTTCCAGCCCAGGAGAGAGGCCTCAAAAGGACACCAATGGTAGCATCTTGTTCTTAGGCTTGTAGCCTCCAGAAGCCACAGTGTCTAGCTGTGACGATCCTACTAAGTTCATGAGTCAAATATCCCATTCTTCCAAATGCCACTGAAACAGCCTTTTAAACAAAGAAAGAAAACCTTATTCATATTGAGAACTAGAAAAGGAGGTCACGCAGACAAAAGAAAAAAAATCTTTGAGGAATTTCTTTAAGTTGAGTTGCATAGGACAAAAACTCTCTCAGCAAAGCCTATGAGATAGCTTAGTGGGGTGCAGGTGGGGAGGGAAGAACTGCTCATGCATCCACAGTGTGGGTCTCAGATCCCAGGAAGAGCTGAGTATTGGACGTCAGGAAATACTGAAGATCACCACCATCAGCTCTCTCCTTTTCCTCTCTCCCCCACACCCTCTGCATTCTTTCTTAGGGCACTTAGAGTGCAGAAAAGTGCTTTGGATGTGTTTTAGTGCCCATAGTGTCCCCCCTAGGCTGGGTTAGGTTTTCTCTGCAGAGGTGGCCTCAGCTATGTGGGAAGAGCGAGCTCCTTGCGGTTTCACTCCCTTAGTTCACATGGCCCCGCTCTGCTTGCTCAACTTCAGGAGTTTCCAGGAATGTGTACATTTCTATGCCTGTATTGTAGGAGTCACCCTGGAATAATTTCTCACGCACAGATTAGGGTGGAAGAGAAATTTGCCAGCTGTCTGGAGTGGAGATCACTCTCCAAGGACTGCAACCCCAAGTTTTAGCTTTGTACTTTCATTTTAAACTGAAACAGGGCAGAGGTGAGGTGACCCAGGCAGGACTTTCCAGAAGCTGAAGCAAAATCTACTAAGTATCAGCAGGGTGACGAACTTTGGATGCTTATGAACTGGACTTTATCAGCACCACGTGCCAAGTGTGGGGATGGGGGTCTTTGAAATATCTTTACTTAAGTGCCTTTGGGGTTTCAGTAATTTCATATTTCAACTTACGCTTAGCAGTAACTCAACAGTTACATTTTTCTACCTCTCCAGTACTAGGCTGTCTTTTTTTATATTCCCCTTTCCCCTACGAGGCTCATATGAATGTCCAGGCTCATGCTAATATAGGCAAACATGGTGAAACTCAGTGGGACACTACACATGTGTGCGTGCGTGCACACACACACAAACACACACATGTGATACAGAGAAAGACAAAGTGAGAGAGAGAAAGAGAGAGAGAGAGAAGGATCAGAGAGAGAGAAGTCAGAGAGACAGAAAGATCAAACAGAGATAGAGATAGAGAAGTCAGAAAGAGAGAGAAAGAGAGAGGATCAAACAGAGAGAGAAATAGAGAAGTCAGAGAGAGAGAGAGATGAAAATAGGAAGGAAACTGCTTGAGAAGAAGGTTTTCAGTGGGAGAGGAGGTGGGATGGGATCAGGTAAGATTATGGGTTAAAATTGACTCAGTTCATCATACTCATATATGAAACTGTCAAAGAATAAAACACAAAAGATTCAGGGGCAACATGAGATCATGCCACACTGCGTGGTCTTCTTACATTTGTTAATTTTTTTGGCATGCAGATTTCTTTTAAGTTCTAGTAGGAAAACATGACTCATGGGGGAGAATTTGGATGTTCTGGCCATGATAACCTCCTAAAAATCCTTTTTATTGTGAATTTTCCCCCCAAATCCTTAAAATATAGTGTATCTGGTGAAGGGTGGCTTATCTTATATTTCCTTCATTCTATCATTGTTTGATTTTTTTTTGATTTGTATTCACACTTTTTTGTTTTTGTGTCTATCAACAGTATCCCAAGGCCATTACTCAGCAGCACATATTCAAATTTTAAACCATTTCTTCAGCACCTCATAGTACTTTGTTATATATTTATCTACCATGAATCATGTATGTATGTATGTATGTATGTATGAATGTATGTATTGATACATACGTACATTGATCTAGCTACCTAAGACAGAATTGTATTGACAGAACACATTTTCATTATTTTTTAAAATAATTTTATTTTTCTTTTGTGTCTTCCCTCAGTCTCCATTCCTATTTCCCTTCCTTTCCCCCTGACAACCCTTCATCTCCCCTGTCACACTTCCTCTTATTTTCAAGTCTTTTCACTTGTGTGGCCCACTGTGCTTCACCTAGTTTATCTTCAATATCATATGCCTGACATGACTAAGGCGCCAGCAACTGTCAAAAATCAGTGAGTATATCACTGAGGAGAGCATCTTCCTTTCCTTCCCTATGAGTTCTCATGAATCTCTCAGGGAAGTGTGGAGCTTCTTCATATCTTGAGCTGTTGGTAGGACAGCTACTGTATAGTTCTTATCATGTCCAGGAGATAGTATCTGCCCACTATTGTTCCACTTCAAGCTCTTACAATCTTACTGCCTCCTGGATTTCATTACGTAGCCTTGGCTGGTCTGGAACTTATTGACTGACATTGACCTTAGGGTAATCCTCCTGCCTCTGCCCACCAAGGGCTGGGATCCAAGGCATAGGCCATCATGCCTAGCCTCTTTTATCTTTCTTACGAGTGAGGTAATAGTGAATAACTTTTGCCTGTGACTTTTCATGTTTGTGTCTCTGTGTGTTTGAGAGAGAGAGAAAGAGAGAGAGAGAGAAAGAAAGAGAGACAGAAGCTATGCACATACCGCGACTTGCAGTGGAAGCCATAGACTACTTTCAGAAGTCAGTCTTCCAGGGATGCAAGAATTGAACTCAGGTCTCCATGTTTGTGCAAGTTCTTTTACCCACAGAGCCACTTTGCCAGTCCTGTCTCAGTTTGTTTTAAAAAGTTTTCATTAGTGCATATTGATTCTTTATACTAATGGGTTTCAAATGACATTTTCATATGTGTATATATTTTTATTATATTCAACTATCATCTTGTCTTGCTTTCTTTACACTCCTATTCATCACCTTCCTCTTCCCGACTAGCCCTTCCTTACACTTTCATGCCTCAACTTGTTTTTTGAAGACCGAGTGTTCCTTACAGGAGCATGGGCACCTTATCAGTAGCTGTACCACTAAAGAAAATGTATCTCCCTCTCTAGCAATCATTAATTGTATCAGTCGGCAGGGTCCTATAAGTTCCTTCCCCTTCCTAGACAGAGTGTTGCTGTGTCCAATCATGTGCAAATATTGAGCAGGTAATGACAGCTGCCATGAACTCTAGAGTATTAAAGCAGGTTGGGGAGATAGCTTTGTGGTTAAAGGCAAAGGCTTTAAATAGCCTGTAATTCTGACCCTGGAGGATAGAGCCTGAGAAATCCCAGAGCAAAGCAATAAGGAGGTAGAGGAATCCAGGATGATTCTTGATGTCACTCTTGGACCTCCTCTGGCACACACAGTCAAGTGCCTTCTTGTATAAACACACACACACACACACACACACACACACACACACACACACACACACACGTGATTGGTTGCCAGTCTCTGAAGTCATCATCACCAGCCATTTCAAAAGAAGTATCTCTGACCAACTCCTAAGTAGCATTGCCCTATGGGTGGACACAAAATTATTTTGAAGGCAATTGATGGGCGCCTCATGTTGTTTACTGAAACACAGCAATAGCTTCCTCAGTGGGATCTGTGACCCTTCCCTGCCCCAGCTGTGGCATTTTGACTGGGATAACAGTGTCAGCAGTGAATTCCTCCCGTGGAGGAGACATCAAATCTAAATAGAAAGCAGCTGGTTGCTGCTCTCTCAGATCTACCAACATCACACCAATGGGCTCATCCTGCCCAAGCACACAGGGTCCCCAGAGTAAGATCATTGATGACCATCCTCCCGCAGCACCTGCATAACACCTTCTGATAACATGAGGGGTAGCCAACAGAGAGGAAGCTCCTAGCCCAGTTCTAGCTAATGTCTCTAGATCCCATGAACAATGCACGTGGTGTCTTCAGCAATTGGGTCTTACCATCTAGTTCCGTCTAGCTCTGGTGAGCAGCTAATAGTCTACATTGTTTGGGGGAGACTTCTAGGCCCCCTGACCAGACACTCTTAGGAAAGTAGCAACCACTGAACCACTGACAGTGGGGCTTTTCACTTAATAGCTTTTGGCTTCTGGGGGCAGCTCTGTCCATCTATCTACATAGAGTACCTGTACTCCAATCTTGTTTGTTTTTAATTAACTTACCAAGAATAAGATTTCTTTATGCCTTTTTTATACAATGTTAGCTTTGGTCGGTCCTTCCCTGTCCCCTCCTACAGAACTCTTATTTAAAAACCATCCAACCAATCCACCATCTACCCACCCGACCACATGGCAACAATTAATAACAACATTCTTCCTCCTTTGAAATCTGATCTAGCTATGCTTCTTCCTTACCAATCATCTTAAAATTCTCCCCAGACACTATCTTTACTAGATCCTGTACCATTTTTGGTGGCTACTATTGACCAGCAACATATCTATTTTGATAGAGAAAGAAGTTTATTTTAGATAGAACACCGGGGAATTCGAAAATCTATTTTGTGTGAGACTTTTTATGGCTGTAAGTACCCAAGAATATTTTGCATATAATGTTTTCTCTAAAAGTATTACATTGAGAGGACTGGACTTGTGGACACAAAGACTGGACCACGATCAATATGATGCTTGGGTTTGGAGACATACCAAAGGAGAAGTCTGGTCACACTTATCACATGCAGGGGAGAATCCTGAGGTTGTGTAAGGGACTTTTATACATGGCCTGATAATCTAGTCATATGGAGAAATTTCGAATGCAAATGATAGTGCATGAGTTCTAATTTCTGAGACTCACCTACTTCTTGTTTTCTCCCATTGAGTTAAAGATGCGAATATTTAGAAAACTATCCATACTCAGAAGAAAAATAATTGATATTCAGAAGGACCTATCATTATCTTCTTACCTATAGCTGAAGAAAAACATTTTTATAAATTTCATGGTACAACTGTTAGCATAACAGAAATTCCTGTATATAAAATTGCTACATGAATAACCAAAAACTAAATGGTTTCTTGGGAAAAACTAGAAAAAATATTTTTTTAAATATATAAAGAGCATTCAAAAACATCAAGAAAAAGGCAGACCTTCACAGAAAGATAAACATAATTATGAAAGTAGTAAGACAATAAACATAAAAAAACTGCTTAGTGTTGAAAGAATTAGAACAAATATAAATTTAACTAATGAGATAGCACTTTAAAGATGTAATGCTAAGTGTAAAATGGCATGATATGTAGCACTTGCATAATTGTTTTATTTAACTTTTAATTTTGTAGTACTAGGAGGTAATCCAAATGTCTCACACATGCTATGCAGTTGCTCTATCACTGAGCTAAATAGCTGTATTCTCAGCCCCTTTAAAATTTTTTCTACTTAAAAATGATTCATTTGGGGGGGGGGATGCCTGCCAGGGTTCATGTGTGGAGATCAGACGGCGACATTCAGAAGCGTCTCTTGCTATCACTCAGACTCTGGGAATTCAATTTAGTTTTCCAGATTTTTTCAAGCAGGTGTTTTTTTATCCACCGAGCCACTTCACTGTTCAAATTGAGACAAGGGTCTCACTAAGTGGTCCAGGTTAGCATTGACCTCACGCTCCTCCCCTCCCAACCTCTTGATTACCGGCATTCCAGGGGTGCACGGCTGCTGGGGGCCACACATGTTCCCTTCTTGTGCACCTCTAAGGCTGGAACTTAACCTTGTCATCTAAAGGGGGTGAATCTCCAAAATGGAGCGCAGGTGCCCAGGAAGGCAGGAGGTGTTACAATGGTCGAGAACCATCAGCAAGCACATTTTGTTCTTATTTTAAACATCTTGAGTTTGTGTGTTTCATAAGGCTAGGACCACATAGATATAGGATCTTGAATCAGTGTGTTGACTTGGAAGTACTTTCTCCACATGGACAGATCTGATGTACTGACAAGTGCCATCAGTGCCTACATGCCTAGTCTTTCTAGAAGTTTCTCTCCTGGACATGTGTGATTGATCCAGCAACTTACCAGCTTTATCTTTCCTCCTGCTTGGCTAAGCAAGACACTGAAAATCCCGGTTCTCCTTTTTCCAGATTTCCAGCTTCCAAACTATGCTTTTAGCCCGGGAAAGGACATTGTACTGAAATGGGAAGCACCATGGCCACACAATGATGATATCTGCTGGCCCATCTTCCCGGTGCTCACATCTGAGTCCTGTGAGGGAAGCTGACATTGTACCATGGAGACTGACTCTGTTTGACCTCTTGGGACTCCATCATTAGCCAGATCCTGCAGAAAGGACAGTGGCAGGTGGGGCACACTGTCCTCGGGAAGTTAAGGCAACAGGAGGAACTGGAGTTTGGGTCTAGCCTGGGCTACATGATGTGCTCCAAGCCAGCTTGGGCTACCTAAGAAGGTGGTCCTGTTTCTAAACAACCCAACTCACTCCAAAGAAGAAAAAAAAAGGAGAAGGAGAAGAATAGGAGGAGAAGAAGGAAGAGAAGGAAGAGGAGGAGGAGGAAGAAGAAGAAGAAAGGGCAAGGGAAGAGTATATCCTTTGTGCAGTGGAGAAAGAAAGCCCTGGTTTGCTTAAGCACCTGAAGTTTGGTGCTTGTGACTGAGGTGCAGTCCAATCTATGTCCCAAGGCGATCAGAGTTCAACAAGACCATCAGCACATCTCTGGTGGCTGAAGCAATCTAACGAGAAAGTCCTTGCCTTGGTTCCCACCAGCGAATGGTGGCTGATTACAGGGAACTTTATTTCTTTGTATAATTAAAGAAGCAGAGGGAGTTAGCATTTAAAACAATGTTACACATAAAAATTAAAGTTACTAGATTTTCCCCCCAAGGATGCTAATTCATATTCTGTTAAGCAGTCTCCTCGAATGCCACACATTTCTGCAATGGACCCTTGCTAGGTTCCTTTCCTGAGTCTTACCTGGTTGTTAAGGGATTATACAGTAAAAGCATAGTTTTGGCAGGAGTGAGTTGCTTTTAATTTCTTTTTTACACTCCAGCAATTTCATACATATGTACAATGAATTTAAGTCATTTTCATTTCATACTACTCGACCTCATCCCCCCTCCTTCTCCCACTGCAAACTTCCTTCTTTTCAATCAGTCTCCCCTCCCCACTTCTTGAATGTATTTTCGTGAGTGTGTGACCCACCAAGTTTCATCATGGATGCCTGCATTAGCATATGCCTGGGCTCTTGTAGGAGCATGGGGGTACACAGCTGAAGAAAGTGGCTCCTCTTCCACAATCAACATTATTCCTTAGGAGTCTCTTAAGAAGGGGTGAGGCCTCATGAGCTCCTCCCATTTCCATAACGAAGCATTGAGAGACCTAATCTTGTAGAGATAAACACAGTTGCAGTGAGGGCATGAACACATCAGCCTTGTTGTGCAGAGATGACACTGCTTGGTGGCATTCAAACTGCCCTGTGGCAGTTAATTTTTTAGTATTTATTTATTTACTTGAGAGAAAGAGAGAGAGAAAGAGAAGAGGAGAGAGAGAGAGAGAGAGAGAGAGAGAGAGAGAGAGAGAGAGAGAGAGAGAGAGAGAGAGAGAGAGAACACATGTATGCCATGGTGCACATGTGGAAATTAGAGGACAACTTTTGGAAGTCTGTTTCCTGTGGCCTTCTGATGGTCACAGTGAGCTATGTCACTGATCTACCTCCCCCACTCTCTCATCCTTCCTGTCCTCCTTTCCCTAATGTTCCCTGAGCCTTGGGGGGTATATGATATAGATATCTATTTAGGGCCAAAGAAAGAGTGAGGTTTTAAATTTGATGAGCAGACAACTGTGCACAACAAGAGTTAGTTCTCAGAATCTTTCCATAGAGTTGTAGGATCAGCAAGAAGCAAGGGTTGTAGCTCTTCTGTGCCCATAGCCCTTGTGTTGCTCCTGATCTGTTTGGAGAATGGCATATCCAATTCTCTGTATATAAACTCACACACACGCATCAATATTAACATCTGTTGTCACATAACATATGGGAAGTGACTAGCGAAGTGACTGCATGAGCACTCACTCCTGTCACCCTTAGTGTGGCAGCTGCTTGGCCTTGGCAGAGGAGATTGATGGACAGGGGATCTTGTCCTCTGCCCCAAGCTCACCTTCATGTGGAAACCTCCAGGAGTGTGCTGGACACAATTTCCTGTATTGTTTCGACTCCCCCTTGCCTCCTGAAATAAATTAGAATGTTCTGATGTTAAATTCACAGATGCTGCAGATATGATTTGCTTCCTAATTACAGCATCTGACCCATTTCTTTCTCATCTGTACTTCATTGATTGACTTTCCCTTCCCCCAATAATGAAAAGCAAAGCAAATAAGTCTGACCATCAGTGCCACGCTGAAAGAGATGGAGAAGCATCAGTGTTAGTGGAATTATTTTTTAATCTCCTGCAAGTGCATCCCCATGGTGTTTTGAAGCTGAAAATCTAGACCAGGACCTGTCTTGCTCATGAGGTCAAATTTCAAGGTTAGATTTGCAAGAGGGAGACATTTAAAAAGAAAAATGTTTGGTAGTTTTCGGGGTGAGTGGAAAAGCAATCAGTTGTGCAGGAATCTAAAGAAAGGTGAAGGTGAAAAAGAGGAGGGAAAGCTAGAGGATGCAGAAGGAGAGGGAGGAAAAGGGAAGCTGCAGGAGGATGGAGAGGTAGAAGGAGTAAAGAAGAGGAAGGAAAAGGAGGAATTGGCAGAGAGAGCAGCAGCACTCCTGGATGTTATGGCCGTCTCTGCAAACCAGGCATGGCGAAATGTCACTAGAGCTTTGAGAGATGTCAAGTATCGGACAGGTGTGACAGAAGATTGGAAGATAATCAAAGAGTTGGAGAAAAGAATTGCTACACATATGCCTATAGATACATGTATGCATATATGCACATACATATTGTTTGTTTTAGAATTTAGCAATATTTTTCTAATTAAATTTTAAGCGGTTTGGAAAACAAAAGGAAATGTTGAACTTATGAGTATGCATGTGCATGTGTGCATATGCCTGTGCATGGATGCACATGTGGTATGTGTGTGTGTACATGTGGTTTTGCTAACTCTGCTATCATGCCTTCCCTAGCTTTGGAGGAAGAATCCTTGAATAGAGTGACCCATATGCGGCGAACCCCCTTCTCAACCTGGCATGATGCTTGTAGTGTCTGATGTAGTGTTAGGAGTATTCGCTGCTCCCAGGACCCCACGTGCACTGATGAAGAGAATGCAGGGTAACAAGATTTTAGAGCTAGACCATTAAGCTTACTGTTGGAGGGAATGAGGGAAGAATCTCCAGTCATGGTCTCTGCAGGGACCACACTAACAGTTCTACTTCAGATCTGGCTCTGGCCTCATGTGAGGATAGCATGATTATCAATGCTAATAATAATCCAGGCACACCTGTGGCAGTGGAGGTTGTCTAGATTAAGCTTCTGAGAATACCTATGTTAATAATGGCAATTGGTATAGGAAGACCCATCGTAATTGTGGGCATAATCCCTATGCAGGGGATCTTGGAGTACATGAAGCAGAGAAGTCAAGCTGAGCACTAATATTCATTCATTGCTTTCTGCTTTAGCTTGAAACACATCAAAAAGTTTATCTGAAAGCAATGGTTCAACATACTGTAATTTTACTATTATTAAAGAAAACCGCAAATTTGCATCTATAGATACAATATGAGCAGCGTTTTCAAACTTCTGCCTCTAAGACCTCCCTACTGTGATGAACTAGCCAGAATAAGCCCGTCCTCCCCAAACTGCCTTTGCCTCAGTATTTCCTCACATCAGCAGAGGAAATCTAACACCTCTTCGATTTGTTTCAGCAGAGTTTTCTATGAATTTCTTTCTGGTGTGGATGAGACCTAGAGAGGAGGATGAGGTGTGGTCAGCACTGCTGTGTCTAGGCTGTGTCCAAATTTCTTCCTGGGTTGTGGAATAGACAACTGCCGGCATCTGAGATCTAGGTCTGTTACTTACTAGTTCTGTATCATCCTCCACTTCTTCATCATGGAAATAACAATAACTCTTACTTCATAAAGTTGCATGAAAATTGAAGAAGTACCAGAACAGTGCCTGGGAACATGATATCTCAATATCTTTTAGCTGTTGGTCTTTTCCTGAACTACAATGTAAATGTCTTTGGTTCATTGATATCTCCCAAGTGTTTAGGAGAATGTCAGTCACATAGCAAACTTTAAGTAAATATTAGTTGAAAGAAAAAAAAAAAAACGACTGCATAGATTACATCCTTTTCCCTGAGTTTGGAGGATGCGTGAGTCAGTTTCTTGGTACTATAACAAAATAACTGAGGTAGTTACTTACAAAGTGAAAGAGTTTTCTCTGTCTCTTGGTTTCTGATTGAGTAACGAGGCAGTGTATCCAGTGTGGGGGGTGTGTGGCCAGGCACACACACTCACCCCCTGGGCCAGGAAGCAAAGAGCTAGAAGAGATGGTGATTTCAGACCCTTGTCAAGGACATTCCTCTTGTGACCTAGAATCTTCCATAAGGCTCTGCTTCCTAAAGTTCCCACTGACTCCCAATAGTACCAGCCTGGGAAACACTCCTTTAACACGCATTTATGGGGGGGACACACAGATTCAAGTCATAACAAAGGGCTTAATGAAGCTTTCAGACTCATCCATGGTGACAGAAGAGTCTTGTATCGTCAATCTCCCTGAGTAGTAACTACTTCGGGATGCTCTTGTTGACAATGAGAACTGTAGGGTGATTGTAAACACTCATTCCTTCACTCCACAAATCTATAGCATGGTATAACAATTGGAGATTTCAATCATCATGTGTATATTGCTGGTGAATTGAGGACAAGGCACATGCTGATTGGAGATGAAATTAAAGTGGACCAAGGATGTATTGAGGAGGCTCATTCAGCCTGTGTGAGGTTGGGTTTCCCAGATGTTTCTCTGAGATGAGGATTCATGTTTAGATTTTCAATAGAAGTACTTTCAGGGGGCTGGGGACATGGCTCAATGGTAAAGTACCAGTTGGATAGGCATGAGGATCTGAGTCAGATTCTCTCATGCAAATAAAAAAGATCAGGTGTGAGGACATGTGTCTTCAACCCCAATATTAGGGGAGAGAGTTCAGAGATAAGTGGATCCCCAAAGCTCGTCAGTCACCCAGCCTAACCAAAGAAGCTAGCTCTTGGCAGAGTAAGAGACTTTGTTTCAAGTCACAATGTGCATAGCAATTCAAGAAGACCCCCAGGGTTGATGTCTGGACTCCACATTCATACACACACACACACACACACACACATACACACATATGTACACCTGTATGCACATGCATGTACACACACACAGAGGCACATACAAATAACTGCTATTAAGTAGAAATGCTTGGAGGGAATGAAAGGAACCAGTGGGAAGGGAAAGGGAGATGAGAAAAAGGAAGAAAGGATGAATATGAGGAAACTGTGTGATACCCACAATAAAACCACAATAAAACTTTGTACGGTATGTGATTAAGAATTTGAACTACATAGGAAAAGTCTGAGAAGAAAATAGTGGATAGAGAAATAATAGCAGGAGGGAGAAGGAGCAGAAACCAAATGTGATACCCAGCGTCCAAGAAGGCTCTTGGCGGTCCCCTTTTGCTGGTGTCCTTTGCAGTTCCCTCCAACGCTGTACCCAAGACCAGTCTGGGTGACCAGCAGCACCCAACAGAAGTGGTTGCTTGGTACTGGGAGCTTTGATTCTGCTCTGGGTGCGCTCTCGGTCCTTCCCTAGCTCTCTTTGCTATCATCATTTACTATGGGAGAAGATAGACCTCTGTAGAGAGACATATCTGTCAGGAGCTTGAAGCCCCTTGCTGGCAGTCCTGGTCTTGAAGCAGAGTCCTGGCTCCTAGCAAAAGGCTGCATCTATACCCCAAATACATATGCTTGAATGCAGCCTCATGAGTGACCCCAAGACAAGCTGTTCCCACATTTCTCACTTTCAGATGCCATGTCAGATAATGAGTGCTTATGCTACAAATTAATTTGGAAGAATTCATCATATGGCTAGAGCCAAATAATTTACCGAGTATGGGTGAGATTTCAGGGAAAACCCCAGCTTTAACTAGATCCTTGGATGGCAGGGGGGTGTGGTGGTGTTCTGGAGACTTTACCTGAACCTGGGGAGCTAAACGGTGATCTATGGGCAAAGGGATTCCATTTAGAAGAGAAATGTGCCCTTAAAACCCAAGCATACAGGAAGTATAGTGGGACAGGCACCCAGCAAAGTGAAGAGACTTAAGTGGACACAGACTGAGCTATTGTGGGTTCCACTAACATGCCATACCTGGCTTTGGATTTGGCCCATAGGTGACAGGAAGCCCATGTGGGATTTCAAGCAAAGACGATGTAGCTAGTTTTCTGTCCTGGTTGTGTTCTCTCTGGCAGCTGAAGAGGAGGTTAGCATTTTGAAGTCATCATATAAGAATTTAGAGAAGAAATTTCAGGGATCAAAAGGATAAAGTAGCAAATGCAAAGAAGCATATGTAGAGAAAGGCAGCATGGGGTGGGTGGGATAGCTCAGTGGATAAGGTGTGTACTCAACAAATGTGGCGATTTGAGTCTGATTCCCAGAATCCCACATGGATAGAAGGAAAGTTGCCCTCTGACCTTCACTTATGCATCATAGTATGCTTGTGCTCTCTCCTCTCAAGCAAATAAATAAAAATATTAAAAAAGAAGGTCATTATGGTGGTGTTGAAAGAGAGCTAGACTAGAAGAGAAGATGAATTACAGATGTGTCTGAAGCTCCTACCATGGTGTAGAAAGTGTGTGTGTATGTGTGTGTGTGTGTGTGTGTGTGTGTGTGTGTATGTGTGTGTGTGACAGAAAGAGACACACAGGGAGAGACAGAGACAGATAGAGACAGAGAGGAAGAGAGATGGAAAGAGGGAAGGAAGGAAGGAAGGAAGGAAGGAAAGAAGAAAGGAAGGAAGGGAAGAAAAGAAGGAAGGAAAGAAGAAAGGAAAGAAGGAAGAAAGGAGGGAAGAAATGAAGGAAGAAAGGTGGGAAGAAATGAAGGAAGAAAGGAAAAAAGGGAAGGAAGGAAGGAGGGAAGAAAGGAAAGAGGGAAGAAAGGAGGGAAGGAGGGAAGGAAGTAAGAAAAGAAGAAAGGAGGGAAGGAAAGAAAAAAGGAAGGAAAGAAGGAAGGAAAGAAGGATCAAAGTGCAGCAAAACTCTTAGTCCAAGAACCACAAACCATGAGCTCTTTTATCTGCGTTCCTCTTTCCCTGAATTCCTTCTCTGTTTTCATCTTCATTAATCATTGATTCCATTCTAAACTTAGCAAATACCTTGCGCATTACAGTGATGAGCTGGGCAGGTTCAGAGATGTAAAAAATAGTTACAGTATTTACAGCGGGAAACGGAAGTCTTCTCATTGCATCATCTCTCCGTTTCAGGCTCACTTCTTCCCTTCTGCACTGTTTCCTCCCCTCCCTTCATTTTCTTTCCTCCTGCCCCCCTTCTCTCGTCTCCATCCTCTTTTTCTCTATTAATTTGTGGGTAATTTACCATCTCAGTTTCTTGGAGCCCTGTCTTTCTCTTGCCGTGTGGCCGCTGCGGCTGTGTTACGGAACTCTGCAGGACCTGTGGAGAGCTTCACCTTGCAATCCAACGACGCGTGTGTCTGCATGGATGCTTTCTGGGTTGGCTGGGTTCCCTGGGGAGACGGCGGTCTGAGATGCAGCTTGATGTCCAGCAGCACTGCTTTTGGGGTTCACAGTGTCCCGTGTCTCAGGAGTTGGAAGGACAAAGTGCTTGAGGTTTCAGAGAAACCACTTGCACAGCAGATGCACAGATCATCATGCCTATCATGGACTATTGGATTTTCCAGTTCCAGATTTGCTCCCTTACCTTGCATTCTCAGGACTTTGTGCTCTTGGTGGCCAACCAGATGCTCATCTCTGGAGTTCCTCTGGGGAGACAAGCCCAGTGCAGGTACTGGGTTGGAAGAGATACTGTTGGGAAGAAGAGGTCCCTCATCAGGTGCCCTCCCTGTGGCCTTGTTCCTTAAGAGTGGCCACAGATGTCTCTTTCCACCCTGCATCCTCCTTGCTATTTCTCAGCCTCCTCTCCTGTTTTTATCTATATCTGCCACATTGCATTGCAACATTTCTTTTTATGCTTGCATGTGCATGTGTGTGGGGGTACATACGAATGCAGGCATGTATACAAGAGTGAATTCAAATGTGTGTGCACATGTGTGTATCTATGGAGGCATAAGGTGACTTTGGAAATCATCCCAGATTGCTCTTATACCTTATTGCTTTGCTCTGGGGTTTCTCAGGCTCTGCCCACCAGGGCTGAAGTTATAATTTATCATCATCATATCCTCTTAATCATTTTTTATGTAGGATCTGAACTCAGATCCCTTTGCTTGTGAGGCACGGGCTTAATCCCTGAGCCATCTCTTCAGCCCTGTAACTTTCTGTACGTCACCAAGGAGGCACTGGTGAGCTTCGAAGCCACAAGGTCTCGGAAGTGAAAGTGTCTTTCATTTCTAGCTCTTTAGGTATCTCCCACCCTGAAATGATTACTGAAAGTAGCTTAAAGAAAAACACACACACACACAAAGGCAGCAAATAACTCTGCTTGTGACCCAGTTGCTAATTAGGTTCAGATTAGCTTCTGCCCTTTCTCGTCTCCTCTGGGTCATGAGGACTTAGCGTTTCCCATGGATTTGCTAAACTAAAGCTATTAACTTTCTCTCCCTGCCACAGATAGTTACATCCAGCAGGAGTACTACTTTGACCTGAGAAGATTCTTGTTACAAAAGGAATCTTTCCAAGTCTAGTAGCCAGAGTCCAGCTTGGGGTCATCCTTGGATGGACGGTTTCTTTCTTACATAACAGTCCTTGTGTCTCTCTAGCTCAATACCAGTTGGGAATGACAGATTTAGGCATTAACTACTATCAGCTATTGAGTAGAGCATTGTTCTCTAGCTCCTGATATAGAAAAATAGCAATTTATTGAGTACTTAAAAACACCCAAGAACACTAAGAGAGCACATGGGTCACCTATTTATGAGATGCTAGGATGTCTGATTCTCATTCTTACTGGATTTGATATCACTTAGGAAACACAGCTCTGAGCATGTCTGTGAGGTCATTTCCAGAGACGTTTCACTGAGGAGGGAAGACTCACTGTAATAGTTATTCTTGTTTTTTTTTCATTTATTTATTCAATTGTGCGTGTGCGCGTATGTATGTGTGCGCGTGTGTGTCTGTGTGTGTGTAGAACCACGGACGAATTCGGGAACCACCATGGACTCCTCCACTTCCTCCGCCCCGGGATTCACAGGCTCCGCCCTACCAGGACCAGAAACGCAGGCCGCCCCCGCTTCCGCCTGGCGTCTATACATGGGATCTGGGATCCGAACTCGGGACCTTCTGCCTGCAAGGCAGAGGCTTAACCCCTGAGCCACCTCTCCAGCCCTGTAATAGTTATTCTTAACTATTGCTATCAAAGTCAAACAACTTAAGGGAGAAAGGGAGATTTATTTAGCTTACAGTTTCAGAGGGGAGAAGCAGACTTTCATGGTGGAGATGGCAAGGCTAATGGCTGAAGTTACTCCCATCCGCGTGGAGGAAGGCTGGAGGATTCCTGGAGAGTCTCTCTTCTTTTCAATCTCCTGTTCTATGGTTCCTTTTATCTGCTCCGGAGGTTCCAATGAGATCTAGGGAAGTTCCAATTGGATCTGGGGCTGGTCTTTGTATTGTAATGTATTGATCAAGACAATCTCCACAGGTGGTCTCAGCTGACCTTAGTTAATGCCAGGTGTGTCAAGTTGACACCCAGGATTGACTATTACACCCACCCTGGTCACAGATAACACCATCTCACTAGGGTCTTAGACTGGAGTGTTGAACTGGATAAAGAAGGGCAAAAAGGAGGACATAAGCTAAGCTCTAGTGTTTTCTATTGCTTTCTCTCTGCTTCCTCCCCATAGACATGACATGACCAGCTAGCCCACACTCTGGCTTTCCTGCTTTTCCAAACACAGGGGACTGTATCTCCTCAGCTTATGGAGCCAAATAAGCCTATCCTTCATCAAGTTGCTTTCTTAAAAGGTATTTTGTCACTGAAACAGGGAAAAGAAACTTAATCCAGATGGGTGATAAGGTTAACTTTGGTTTATTTATCAGACAACAAAGAAAAGCATCAAATACCACTTTTTTTTCATTTTTAAAAATTTATTTCTGCTCATACAAACTTAATAGGTACACGGGTCCCCTCCCTCCCTTCACCTATCCCTGGATCCCCTTGCTCCCTACCCTCTTTTCCCCTTTCTTTCCCCCCTCCCTCCCTATCTCCCAGTGCCTCCTTCCCCCATCCCTGGAGCATCCTTTAATGTGTATGTCAAACTTTCCTCTGGGTCCTCCTCTCTGATGAGGTGTAAGGACTCTGGCATTTCCTAGAACTCTTTCTTGTGTTCCCCTTAAGTATAGGAACACTACTGTGGCTGTTAATCCCTAGCTTCTAAGGATCCTAGTGCCTTTAGTCCATGCTAGACTTTGAGGGGTCATTGTGCAGGTCATGCAAAGTCCTATTATGATTGCTTTGGCCCTAACTTGGTGGAGTATCTTGCATATCATTACTTTTCCCATCCTCGTGCTCTTACAATCTTGACTCTCCCTCTTCCGCAAATTTCCCTGAGCTTCAGGATGGGGAGTGATGGTTTGTCGATTTTTTTTTCAGTTTTACTGTTCCTGCACTGCCCTTGGCTCCATCCTGATGGGTATTGGATGTCACCCCTTGGCCAGAGATAAAAAGCTGTTAAATTAGAGTCTTGTTATAAGAGTATATTCAAAGGTAGATGTAATAAAAGTAGGAGACCGTGGTGAGAGAGGGGTCAATCACTCATTTGCAAAATGGTTACTTTCTATCTGGCAGCCTATATGCCCTCCCCTTCTGGTGAGATCATACCCCATCAGTTGCAAATGATCAGGAAGAAAGTCCGTGAACTTAATCAGATGTCTCATTACTTACTTGCAGCCCTTGATGGTGGCCTATTTTCTCTGTTGTAACATGATCCCCTCTCTCCTTGTTTCTGGTGGAGCCCTCCTTCCCCTTCCCTTCTGTTTATAATCTTTACAATTACTGTAGGTATTACAGAGATTTATCTTTTAGTGTGCTTCTAAGTGGGTTTGATACTAGGATCCACCTATTAGGGAGTACATACGGCACTTAATTTTCTGTGTCTGAGATACTTCACTCAATATAATTGTTTCTAATTCCATCCATTTCCTGGCAAATTTCATCATTCATAATTTTTGATGGCTGAGTAGTATTCCATCGTATAAATGTACCACATTTTCCTTATCCACTCGTCAACTGTTGGACATTTGGGTTGATTCCATGACTTTGCTATTGTAAACAGTGCTGCTGTGAACATGGTCGTGCTTGTACTATCGAGGTGAATTTTTGCTGTATGGGGGGTTATTCCCAAAAGTGGAATCGCAGGGTCATATAGCATTTCAATCTTTAACTTCTTTAAGAATCACCAGATGGCTTGCCAGAGTGGTCGTATGAGCCTGCATTCCCACCAGCAATGTAGGAGAGTTCCCCTCTCTCCACATCCTCTCCAGAACTTGGTGTTGTTTGTCAAATACCACTTTTAACAATAGTGTGGCAAGAAGACAAGGATATATGGGTCTGAGATGGAAGTTTTGCAGATGTATGGAGATCTCTCTCATCTTCACCTCAAATTCTGATGTAAGTAGGGTCCAGGTGTGAGTATAACCACTAAGGTTTGGTTCCCTAAGTGTGATGGTTAATCTTTACTGTTAACTTGGTGGGAGTTAGAATCACCTAGGAGACCAAGGTATACCCCTTGGTTTAAGTGATGGGGGAAGCATCTACCTTGAATGTGTAAGGTATTTTTGTTCATTGGAATCGTGACAGAATAAAGGGGAGGGAGGAGAAAGACAGTAAAGTACCAGCATTCCCATATTCTGCTCTCTGGTTGGCCATGATATGAACAGATCTCTGCTGCCACACACTCCTGTTGCCATGATGTAAGCTGTTCTGCTGCACGTGCCTTCCCCAGCATGGCAGACTGAACCCTCTGAAATGATGAGCCAAAACAAACTCTGTTTTTTTGTTTCTGTGAGACATTCTGTTGCAGCACTGTGAAAGTAACTAATAATGCACTTAGTGTGTGTTCTCCCTATCTGAAGGTTTAAATAGATGATTTGCTCTTCCAAACTTCCAACATAAGTGTAATTTAAAGATAGGATAAACTCTTTTCCACAACTGTGAAGCCCAATGTAGTCTGTTCTGTGGTCAGGGCTTAGTCCTACACATTGAGAGTTGTTCATCTTATCCACCCACTAGATTTCAGAGCCTAGACTCTAATACAAAGGTCTTAAAAAACAAGATGAAAACTGCACTCTCTTGCAAACACGGCTGTGCGAGCCACAGGGTTGTTCTATCACATCGTTTATTTTGAGTGGGTCACAGCTCACCCAGATTCAAGAGGAAGGGACATAGATTCCACCCCTATGTCTCAGTTGACATGTTGTGAAACTGTTAAAAATTTTAAAGTTTAGACACCTTAAGATATTTCCACTTCAATTTCAAGATGAGATATTTTTTCTAAAGATGGAGAGAGAGAGTGAACTTTGTAAAAGACAATGTGTAATTCATAATTCAGTGCCGCGTCCTTAATCCAACCATTCCAGTGGACAAGGCCCCGCATGGCAGAATATTGTTTTAAGGAAATAATTTCTGGAAAAAGGACATGGCATTATTTGATATAAATAAGAGAAATAAGTAAAATATGGGAATTGTCAGACCTTGGTGTTTCTGCCCAGTTTGGGCCTAAAGCCTGCTCGCTGGGGAATGTCACAGTAATGCCCATGGGCAGATGCTAGGGATTCCTCCCCATGTAATTTAAGTTTTGCTTCTGGCGGGAGGAATTCTTCTGGGAATTGGGTGTGTCTTTTACCTGTTCTTAGGTTTTTTTGGGACTAGATTCCTGCTCTTTGATCTAGAGAAAAATCCTCCTTTTTAACTTTAAGTCAAGTTCTAAATAGAGATTTTATGTCTAGTCACACACAGTAAGTAGACTTGTTAGCCAGAATGTATACACTGATTTTAAAGAAATTAGAGAACAACTTCAAGAGTCTTGAAACATAGGTGGGTAAAATTCCCAGCAATTCAGGACCTTCTCCTCATATTCAAGGTCAAGATTGGTTAACTTTTCCTAAAAAAGAGGACAGATCATTACTGTGGTTTTGTAGACTACATGGTCTTTGTCATAAACCTCCAGTTTTCTATTCTAGCACAAAAACATCACCATGGTTAAATAAATGACCCGAGTGTGTTTCAGTATTTAGCAAAACAATCAGTGAGCCAAATTTGTTTTCCAAAACAGAGTTTCCTGACTTTGGGATTAGATCATGGTTCTGTACGGATCTGTAGAGCAGCTGTGGAGTGGGCATCCCAGAGTGAAGCTGTTGCTGACAAGTTGACCTGAGTTAGTTCCAGAACCTTTTCCTGTTGGCCTCTGAAGGTGTTTAGTTTAGGGTCTGTGGTAGTTAGAGACAGGTGTCAACTTGACAGTTGCAGTCTGAGCATTGGGTACATCCGTGAAGAATTGATAGTTAAGGTGAATCTTAAACTAACTTCAGGAGATTGATTGATAGGGGAAGAGCCAGCTCATAGTGGGTGGGACCATTCCCTGCATAGGCAGATAAGATGGAGGGAGCTGGTTCAGTAACTTGACATTCTTCAGCATGCTGTCTGTCAAGTAAGGATTGTCCCCGGTCTCTCTCCCAGCACGTGGATATGGTACCACCAGTACCCTTGCTTCCTGGCATTGGTGTGAACTCTCCTGCCAAGTTGAGCTAAGAATGGTAACTGGACAATAGGAAGCCAGATTAAAGTCCCCTTGTTCCCATAAGCCATTTTATCATGAATTTATCAGCAACATTCAGGCAAACTGCAACACGGTCTGAAGCCACCTCTAAACTTGCCTTATAGTAGCATTCTGGACACACAGGGATTGGTCAGTTCTAGATGGAGGACAGCACGAGTGGTCTTCTCAGCAGATCTTTGAGGGATCTTTGGGCAGAGCCATTCCTCCTTAAGATCCCAGGACAGGTGCATGTCAGGCCACCAGCCTTGGAGGAATGCCTTGGGTAGAGCAGGGCAGTTCCTCTGTTTCAAAACATAGCCTAGGAATGACAAAACTTTCACTGGGGAGCACAGGAGAAGCGTGGCATTGAGATTTAGGCCCACACAGGAGCTGGTAGGAAGAGCAGGCTATCACGTTGTCAGGGCCTCTGAGGGATCAATGAGCTCCAGGCAGGACCTAGTTCATCACCTGCCCTGTCATGGCCAGTGTCATGGTCAAACCTGGTCCTTTCTGCCTATGAATCTGTGTGAGTGAGAGGAATTGGGAGTGACATTTGACTTAATGTCACAGTCCCTTGTCTGCTCCATCTGGACTCCCAAGTTCAATCAGCTCCAGTTATTTATATAGTCCCTGGGGCTGTGTTTCAGGAGGAAAAAGGTTCGCTCTTATTTATGATTCCAACTGAAAGGCTAAAAGCTATAGTGTAAAGTAACCTATATGTTACCTAGCATTTGCACACTGGTGTTTTGGAACGAAGTTTCATTTTTCCTGGTGATTTCAGAGCAAGAGCACGTGGATTTGGATTGCTGCCACACATGGGGCCAGCCTATCGCCTACAGCCCTGCTTGCCCTTTTGTGTTGTAATCAAAGGAAACCGACTGCAACCGTGACTATCTAACATCAGGCATGAGTGCAACTCATGTAGTTTTGGGGGGAGAGAAAATGGGGGAGGGTTGAGGATATGGCTCAGCTGTTAAAACTCTTGCTTATGCAAGTAAAAGGACCAGAGTTTTATCACCCACTCTCATGCAAAGACACATGCGTATGGATGCATGCACCCCACACTCAACATGCACATGAAAATAAAAAAAGAGTGAATTAAGTTTCTTCTGAAGATAGGCAATTAATTGTAGAGTAAGGACTGGGAATATGCAGCATTATGTGCTGGCTTTAATGTGCATGGGTGATTTATGTTGCCATGTTACATGCTTGCCTAGTGCATGCGTGACTCATGTTCAGAGTCTGTTCTGCACACTAAGGTATGTATGTGGCTCCAACCACTTATTTAATCTCTCTGAGTCTCAATTTCTTTATCTTTCAAATGGAGGTGATTATAGGCACCACACAGGTATTTCGTGAAGATTACGTGCTTGATGTAGTGTTAGACACAGTGCATCTGCTCAATTAGTGGTTGCTATGACAGTTTTAATTAATAGTTAGCATATCCACTTCCTCCTTCTACCCTATCCCCTTGATAATAAGCTTTGTTAAATACATTTCTGAGACTAGAAGAATATGTGTGGGAATCACAGCACAGAATTCCAAATGTAAGCTGTAAGGATATCCGCTGGGACAAGTCGGGCATCACTAGGAAAAGATATATCTCAAGTAGCTTCCTTTCTTTCTCTTAGATGTCCTGTTTCACAAGGGGAAACAGGGACACTCCAGTTGGCTCGAGCCAGACTTTAAACTTGGAATGAAGTCCAACATAATATAGCTGACACCAGCTGGACCCCACCGACCTCCAGACCCACACGTGAAAAATAATTGCTTATTGTTGCATGCCACTTCAAGCTTATATTTGTCACGCAGCAGCAGCTAACTGATACAACCCAAGGTATTTATTAAGCACACAAGGAACTCCCAGTCCAGAGGAGATAAGGGGGACAAAGGAGGGAGAGAGTCAGTGTACCTAAAGCTGTGCTTTGTGACGTTGAAAAATATCCTTTGTCAATCTGGCTCTGATTTCTTCTAATGTAAGGAAGTTACATGCACTTAATATGGTTTAAAGTAATATTACCTGCAACTACATAAACTTTAAATCTATAAAAGGCTGTTCTATGTAAATAAATGAATCTGTAGTATTTGTTGAGAAACATGAAATCTAAAAAGGAATTATAAAATAAAAAATTAAAATTAAAATTTTTTAAAATTATTATTTATTCAATTGTGCGTGCGTGCGTGCGTGTGTGTGTGTGTGTGTGTGTGTGTGTGTGTGTGTGTGTGTAGAACCATGGACAAATTCAGAAACCACCATGGACCGCGTCCACCTCCTCCTTGTTTACTCTGCCCCAGGATTCACAGGCTCTGCCCTACCAGGACTGGAAATGCAGGCCGCCCCTGCTTCCGCCCGGCATCTATACGTGGGGTGTAAGATCCGAACTCAGGACCTTCGGCCTGCAAGGCAGAGGCTTAACCCCTGAGCTACCTCTCCAGCCCCAAAATTAAAATAAAATTTAAAAAATGACATGGATAAATTGAACATGGCCTTGTTCCTAAATTCTTGGCATGATAGAAAGAAGGATCATGACTTGGAATTAACAATTTTTTTTTTATCAAAGAAACTTTTTTATTCTTATGTCTTTCTTGTAATAGTAAAATATGAGTAGTTCTTTTTTTTAATACATTTTTTATTATTTCTGCTCATACAAACTTAATAGGTAGACCAGTTCCCTCCCTCCCTCCTCCTCCCCCGAACCCCCTGCTGCCCCTCCCCTCCCTCCCCATCCCCCACTGCCTCCCCCCCAATTTCCAGAGAGTCCTTTATTGTGTATGCCTAACTCTACTCTGGGTCCTCCTCTCCGATGACGTACAAGGACCCAATGGCATGATTGACAGCCACAGTAGTGTTCCTATGCTTAAGGAGAACACGAGAAAGGGTTCAGGAATTAACAATTTTTTTTATTAAAAATGTAATTATACATTTTAAATTTTTTTACCAGTTCCCTCCCTCCCCCCTCCTCCCCCCGAACCCTCTCCTCCCCCTCCTCTCCCTCCCCATCCCCAAGTGTCTCCCCCCCAATCCCCAGAGAGTCCTTTATTGTGTACGCCTGACTCTCCACTGGGTCCTCCTCTCCGATGACATATAAGGACCCAGTGGCATTTCCATAAGCCCTTTCTCTTGTTCCCCTTAAGCATAGGAGCACTACTATGGCTGTCAATCCCTTGCCTCCAGGGATCTCGGTGCCCTTAACAGATGCTAGACTTTATGAGGGCAACAGGGCAAATTCCAGTAATTCATCATTTTTGATGGCTGAGTAGTACTCCATTGTATAGATGTACCACAGTTTCCTTATCCACTCGCCAACTGTTGGACATTTAGGATGATTCCATGACTTTGCCATTGTAAACAGTGCTGCTATGAACATGGTCGAGTTTGTGCTATCGAGGCGAACCTCTACTGCATGGGGGGTTATTCGCAAAAGTGGGATAGCAGGGTCATATGGCATTTCAATCTTTAATTTCTTTAAGAATCTCCAGACGGCTCGCCAAAGTGGCTGTATGAGCCTGCATTCCCACCAGCAATGTAGGAGAGTTCTCCTCTCTCACATCCTCTCCAGCATTTGTCATTGTTTGTATTGTGGATTTTTGCCATCCTGACCGGGGTGAGATGATATCTCAGGGAAGTTTTGATTTGCATTTCCCTGATGGTTAAGGAAGTGGAGCATTTTTTTAAGATATTTGTTAGACATTTTAATTTCATCTGGTAAAGTTTCTTTTAAGTTCCAGGGCCCATTTTTTAATTGGGCTATTGTTTTCCTTGCAGTTTAGTTTTCTAAGTTCATTGTGCACTCTGGACAGTAGAGCTCTGTCAGATATGTTGTTAGTGAAGATTTTCTCCCATTCTGTGGGTTGCCTTTGAGCTCGTGTTACAATCTCTTTATCTGAACAGAAGCTCTTTAATTTCACAAGATCTCAACTGTTGAGAGTTGGTAGCAGTGACTGTGCCATTGGATGTCTGTTTAGGAAATGTTGGCCTAGCCCAATCAGCTCGAGGGAGTTCCTTATCCTTTCAACTATGGTTTTTAAAGTCTCTGGCTTTAAATCAAGGCCCTTGATCCATTTGGAATTAAGTTTTGTACATGGTGACAAATATGGGTCCAGCTTTAATCTTCTGCATGTGGAGATCCAGTTTTGCCAGCACCATTTGTTGAAGATGCTGTTCTTTTTCCATTGGATTCTTTGGGCCCCTTTGTCAAAGACCAAATGGCTGTATTTTTGTGGGCTTATATCTGGGTCTTCAACCCTTATCCATTGATCTGTGTGTCTATTTTGGAGCCAGTACCAGGCAGTTTTTATAACTGTGGATTTGTAGTATAGACTAAGGTTTGGTATGGTTATACCTCCAGCAGTGTTTTTGTTACTCAGGATTGTCTTTGCTATCCTGGGTCTTTTGTGCCGCCATATGAATTTTGAGATTATTTGGTCAACTTCTTTAAAGAATTGCTTTGGGACTTTAATGGGTATAGCATTGAATTTGTATATTGCCTTTGGTAGGATGGTCATTTTTACAATGTTGATTCTACCAATCCAGGAACATGAGAGGTCTTTCCACCTTCTGGTGTCTTCTGCTATTTCTTTCTTTAGGGTTTTAAAGTTTTCATTGTAAAGGTCTTTTACCTCCTTGGTTAGGTTAATACCAAGGTATTTCATTTTTTTAGGGGCTATAGTAAATGGGATTGTTTCTCTCAAGGCTTTTTCACTTCTTTCATTCTGGCCATATAGGAAGGCCTCTGATTTTTGCACATTTATTTTGTATCCTGCCACCCTGCTGAACTTCTCAATTAGTTCCAGGAGCTTCCTGGTGGAGTTTTTGGGATCACTCAGGTATAAGATCATGTCATCTGCAAATAGGGATAGCTTGACTTCTTCCTTGCCGATTTGAATCCCTCTTATGTTCCTTTCTTGTCTTATGGCTTCAGCTAAGACTTCAAGTACAATATTGAATAGAAGTGGTGAGAGTGGACAGCCTTGTCTAGTACTTGATCGAAGTGGGAATGCTTCCAATTGTTCCCCATTGAGCATAATCCTTGCTGTGGGTTTGTTGTATACAGCTTTTATTATATTGATAAAGGTTCCTTTCATTCCTACAGTCTCTAGCGTTTTGATCATAAAAGGCTGTTGGATTTTGTCAAAGGCTTTTTCTGCATCTATCGAGAGTATCATGTGGTCTTGTACTTTGGACTGGTTTACATGATGAATTACATTTATTGATTTTCGTATGTTGAACCAACCTTGTGTGCCGGGGATGAAGCCTACTTGGTCCCCGTGAATGATCTTTTTGATATGTTTTTGAATCCGGTTTGCTAAGACTTTGTTGAGAATCTTTGCATCTGTGTTCATCAGGGAGATCGGCCTATAGTTTTCTTTTTTAAGTGAATCTTTATTAGGTTTTGGGAGTAAGACGATATTAGCTTCATAGACGGAATTTGGTAGTGTTCCTTCCTTTGCTATTTGATGGAACAGTTTAAGGAGTATTGGTGTTATTAACTCCTTAAATGTCTGGTAGAATTCTGTGCTGAATCCATCTGGCCCAGGACATTTTTTAGTGGGAAGATTCGAGATTACTTCTTCAATTTCCTTGTATGTTGTAGGACTATTTAAATAATTCACAACTTCCTGATTCAATTTAGGTAGGTTGTGTTTACTTAGAAATTCATCCATCTCTTTTGTGTTGTCAAACTTCACAGAGTACAAGTTTTTGAAATACGATGTTATAATTCTCTGGATTTCTTGGGTATCAGTAGTGATAACTCCTTGTTCATTTCTAATTTTGTTAATTTGGGTTTTCTCTCTCTTGCTTTTGGTTAATTTAGCTGGGGGTGTATCAATCTTATTGATTTTTTCAAAGAACCAGCTTTTTGACTGGTTGATTTTTTCTATCGTTTTCTTAATCTTGATTTCAGATATTTCTCCCCTTATTTTGCTAATCTTCTTTCTTCTACTACTTTTGGGATCAGATTGCTCTAGTTTTTCTAAAGCTTTAAACTGCATTGTTATTTATTTCTGATGTTTCCATTTTTTTGATGTAGGCATTAAGAGCTATGAACTTACCTCTTAGAACAGCTTTCATTGTGTCCCAGAGATTTTGGTAAGTTGTATTTTCGTTATCATTCACTTTCAGGAAATCTTGAATTTCCTTTTTAATTTCTTCCTGAATCCATGTCTCATTCAGCATCATATTGTTAAGTTTCCAGGAGTTAGTGTATTTTCTCTTGTTTGATGTGTTGTGGATGTCCAGCTTTAGGCCGTGGTGGTCTGACAGGGCACAGGTTAGAATTTCAACTTTTTTGTATATGTGGAGATTCGTTTTGTGGCCCAATATGTGATCTATTTTGGAGAAAGTTCCGTGTGCTGCTGAGAAAAATGTGTATTCTTTGGTACGTGGGTGAAAAGTTCGATAGAGATCTGTAAGGTCCATTTCTTTCAGGGTTTGATTAAATTCCAAAGTGTCTCTGTTAAGTTTTGACCTGTTGATCTATCCCATGTTGAGAGGGCGGTGTTGAAGTCCCCAAGAATTATCGTTCGAGGGTTGATTTCTTGCTTTAGGCACTGTAGGGTTTTCTTAATGAATGTGGAGGGGCCCGTATTGGGTGCATATATGTTCGGTATTGTGAAGTCTTCCTGGTGAATTGTACCTGTGACTAAAATGTAGTATCCATCCGTGTCTCTTATAATTTTCTTTGGTTTGAAGTCCACTTTGTCTGATAACATAATGGCTACTACTGCCTGTTTTCTGCTTCCATTAGCTTATAGAATTGTTGACCAGCCTTTTATTTTTAGAGCGTGCCTATCTTTTGTGGTGAGATGGGTTTCCTGCAGGCAGCAGATTGATGGATTGTGATTTTTAATCCAAGTTTGTAATCTGTGTCTCTTAATCGGTGAATTAATTCCATTAACATTTAGTGTTATAATGGAGAAACTATTTTTAATTCTAGACATTTATTATATTTAGTAGTTTTTATAAGTATATTGCTTCGCTTTTAATGGTGTTATATTTGCCTTCTGTTCTCCTGGATATGCCTGTTTTTTTCTTCATGCTTGAGTATCATTTCTAGCATTTTTTGAAGGCCTGGTTTGGTGGACATGTATCCCTTCAAGTTGTCTTTGTGCTGGAAAGTTTTTCTTTCTCCCTCGATCATGACTGATAGTTTTGCAGGGTAAATCAGCCTGGGTTGACATTTTTGCTCATTCAATACTTGAAGTATGTCTCTCCAAGCTCTTCTTGCTTTTACTGTTTCGACTGAGAAGTCATTTGTTATTTTAATAGGTTTACCTTTAAAAGTGACTTGTTTTTTCTCCCTTGAAGCTCTCAGCACCAGTTCTTTATCTTGAATGTGGAGTGTTTTAACTATTATTTGCCGCGGCGTGCTTCTATTTTGGTCGTATCTGTTTGGGGTGCGGAATGCCTCTTATATATGGATGGGCCTCTCTTTTTTTATATGAGGAAAGTTTTCCTTGATGATCGTTTGAAAAATTTCCTCAGGGGTGGTATTTTGAGATTCTTGCTCTGGTATTCCATGAATACGCATGTTAGGCTTCTTCAGGGTGTCCCATATCTCTTGGATATTTCTCTCATGTATCTTTTTGGCTTTAACAACCTCTTCCATTGAGCTGGTTAATACTCCCACTTTATCTTCAAGGTCTGAAATTCTGTTTTCTGCTTAGTTAGTTTTGTTGATAAGACTCTCTGTGGAGTTCTGGGTTGAAGATAACTTGTCTTGTAGCTCAGTTTTAAACTCTGCTTGAGTCTGTTTTAACTGCTCTATGCCAGTTTTTGTTTCTTGCACTGTTTTTCTCAACTCCTCCAAATGTCTGTTGTGTTCCTCTTCAAAGTGATTGATTCAATTATGTAATTCCCCTGGATTTCCTCTTTCATAGTATTGAACATGGTAATGATCATATTTTGAAAGTCGTTATCCTGGGTCAGGCTTTCTTGGCCTTTTTCCACGGGTTTGTTCTGGTTGGAGTCTTAACATTATGGGATTAATTTTTTCAGTGGGAAATTTGTTTACTTGAGTGTCGCTTCTCATGGATTTGCACTTTGACTTTGGCATTGTCGTTTTAAATCTTAAGATCTTTCAATTTCACTAAACTGAATTATTTGGCCTGGGGTTTTGGGGGTGGGCAGGGACAGAACTTACCTAGGTCACGGGTGAGGCCTGGCTGGACCCTGCGCGCGTCCTGACCAGCGGAGCGGGGTGGGGAATGGGAGGATGGGGGCGTCGGTGTGGAGCTATTTAACCTGAGGGCAGCTGGGGCGGGGCCCGGGTGCAGGGGGAGGTCCTCCTTGTCCCTCGGCCCTGCGCACGTGGCTCAGGCTGGATGGCGGGAGTCGGAGCCGGGTCCCTTTGGGCTGACCTGGGGTTCTGGTGGGCGGGCGCGGCAGGGGCTTACCTAGAGTCGTGGGGTGAGGCCCGGCTGGACCGCCCGCGCGCATCCTGACCAGCGGAACGGGGTGGGGTGAAAGGGAGGAATTAACAATTTAAAAAAAAAATTTGTTATTATTTATTCAATTGTGTGTATGTGTGTGTGTGTGTGTAGAACCACTGCGAATTTGGGAACCACCATGGACCATCTCCACCTCCTCCTTGTTTACTTTGCTCCGGGATTCACAGGCTTTGCCCTACCAGGACCTAGGATCCCAACTCAGGACCTTCCTCCTGCAAGGCAGAGGCTTAACCCCTGAGCCACCTCTCCAGCCCTGGAATTAACAGCTTTAGGACCAATGGGAAGGGAACTTTTATCACTTAGAGATGGGTTGGGGCTCTTTTTCAGAAAGTTATCTCAAAGTGATAAAGTAGCTCAAGATATAAATCTTTAACCCCAAGAAAGTTTAGCATCTAAGGGTCATGGATGAACTTCAGTGTTTAGTACATTATTTTAAAACAAAAATAATCTTTTTAACATGTAAAAGTAAGAATTTACAGAAAATCCACTGGTTTCTACCACTGATATGGAAAGACCCTTACATTTATCCACTCATGTATTGATGGGTGTTAAGACTGGCTTTGCTTTTGCCTATTACAGATAGTACCACTATAAAAATTGACATTGTCTTTGTGTTAGAGTTCTGATGTTTGTTCAGGGGAGGAATAACCGGGTACTGTGATGTTTCTGTTTTTTTTTTTCCCACGTGCCTCTATGTGTGTGCGTGTGTATATCTCTCTCTGTGTTTCTCTCTGCTGCTCTGTCTCTCTCTCTCTATGTGTCTGTGTGTATCAGAAGCACTGTGCATGCCTATGGAGTCCCAAGGGTAACTTCAGGAATCATCATGATAGATTGCTCTACCTCCTTTTTTGCTTTGCTTTAGGATTTCCCAGGCTCTGCCTTCCAGGATCAGAAGTACAGGCCTTCACATTGTCCATCTTGTGTTTTTTACGTGGCATCTGGGATCCAAACTCAGATCTGTCTGCTTGTGAGGCAGAGGCTTAACCCCTGAGTTATGTTTCCAACCTCCATGTGACATGTCCCCATGTTGATTTCCTTAGCAACTGCACTGGTTTACATTCCCACCAACAGTGAAGAAAGAGTTTGCTTTCCCAGCACCCTTATTAGGTCTATTGTCATTTGTCTTCTTGACAATAGCCAGTCTGACTGGGGTGAAAGAGAATGCCAAGGTACTAACTCACATTTACCCTTTGGGTAAGGAGAGCCCTTTTTCAAGTATTTGATAGCCATTTGTATTTCCTCTTTGAGAATTGTCTATTCAGTCCATTGATTTCATTCATTGACCAGACAACTTGGGTCTTTGAGTGTTTAATTTTTAAAGTTTTAAAGTTCCTGGATTCAAATCCCCTGTGTGATGTATAGTTGGCAAAAATTCCTTGCTACATTGTGTGGCTGCCTCCTCACTCTGGCGATTGTTTCCTCGCTTGTGCAGAAACTTCTGAATTCTTGTAGTCTCATTTATTAATTCTTGGGATCACTTCCTGTGCTATTAGGGGAGTCCTATTCAAAAGATACTTGCCTATGCCTATATTTCAAAGTGTCTTCCTCTAAGCAACTTTTGAGTTTTAGGTCTTACATTAAGGTCTTTGATCCACCTTGAACTTACACTATGAAAGATATAGTAATATAGTTTCATTCTACATATTGAATGTAGAATGTCTACATTTGTTAACCAAGCTGATTTTTTTTCCTAATAAATGTTTTCAATAGTCTGTCAAAAAGTAGATGTTAGTAACTATGGACTTATTTCTGAGCCCTCTATTCTAGTCGGTTGGTTTACATGTCTTTTTTTGCTATTACCATGATCTTTTTGTTTCTGTGGCTCTTGGACATAATTTAAGATTCAACATCGAGATATCCCCAGAATTGCTCTTTCTGCTTAGGTTATTATCAGCTTCCAGTGCCTTTTGTGCTTCCATATTAATTTTATAATTCTTTTTAATTTTATTAAGAATTGCAATTTTGATGAGAATTTGCATTGCATCTGTGGATTGCTTTTGGTAATATGGCCATTTCCACAATACTAATCCTGTTGTTCTGACCTCTTTCCAATGACGGACTGTGTGACCTGGACTCATAAGCCAATAATTCTTTCTTCCCTTAATTGCTTGGGTCAGGTATTACGTTGCAGGAACATGCAATGAAACTAAAACGTCATGCATATGTGTCACCCTACTTTGTTCTTATTTGTTCTTCCATTTCTTCCCTACATTCCCCCTCTTCCTCCCAAGCTGCTTCCCTTCCTTTCCTCCTTAGCCTTCACTTCCGCTTCCTTATCACACAGTGTTCCATTGCCCTATTTTCCACTACCATAAGAGTTATTCCTCCCCCTCATGAAACACCTTCTAGTTTCACAACCTACACACAAGCACGTGTGATTTTAAATCTAGGATTCACATGCACAATATGCTGTCTTTGTCTTTTGGTCTCTACCTTATTTTGCTGAATAAAATGTTTTCCAGTCGCATCTAATTTCTTGCAGTTGACATCTTTGCAGCTGCATAGCAATTCATTGCATTGCATCTCTTTAACATCATCCTTCGCTGCCCTATGGCACATACCTGTGTTACAGCCACTGACATAATTGTCTGAACAAACATTTATTGTGTGTCTCTGTTTCTTCTGATCTTCTTGACTAAAGTCCCTTATCTCCATGGCTGCCCAGAGAGATCATTTTCTACTTGCATAGTAGCTCTCTCTCTTTTTTCTTGAAGCTCTTTTCTGGTGATCTTCTACTACAAATCGGATTTAATCATCTCTTCCTCTCTGCTCCAGCAGCTCTTGAAATCTTATTGGCTTTACTCTGATGAGCATAATTAGATTTTTAGATACTTTTTTTTTCTTGCCATGTTATTGACTTCTGGAGAGCAAAATCTGCCTTCTTCAATTCTGGCTCCATCATGCATCAGGACGCCGTGCACATTCTAGCCATCAGCAAAGTTGACTTAAGTAATGAGTGAATTGTGGGCTTCTTTTTTTGTGTTCTCAGTGGGGTGAGACAATACTCGTGAATTTCAAGTGGAGCCTTATAGAAAATTAATGCCTACTTTATCCTGTCCTACAAAAAAAATATAGCGTCTGTCATCTTCACAATCTCTGATTTTGCTTCCTTTTCCCTGGGTTTTTAGAAGAAGTTGTTTATGTTTATTGCTGAAAGTCTGACTATATAATCCACTATTGATACACTGAAAGTCTGACTATGTAATCCACTATTGATACACTGCATTAGAACTATGTCTAATGCATAAATTAAGATAAAAATCTACATTATATAAATACCTCGTGAAACTGTTCCATCTTAGATCTTTAACTCTCTTAGTTTTCTGTCTCATTTCCGATATTCACTTTGGGATTGCTCACTCATTTTTCAAAATACTTTTTAAATTTGTATCATGCTGGAGATGCAACTCAAGGTCCTGTACACTGTATGCGAATGCTTTACCACAGAGCTGCATCCCCAGGTCACCCGTTCAGTTTTTTTGGCTACATGCTGGAGTCATCTGGGGGAGTTTTCTACTTTCGACTTTATTTCGCTCACTGGGACAGTGCAATGCATGGTGTGAGGGTGGCCTGGGTTCTGGTATCTTTCTGATGGGCAGCCAAGGCTGAGACTCTTGGTTCCTACTCTTGAATTAGTACTTTCTCCCAGCTCTGCATAACAAGGCTGGTGACCAGAGGGTGTCTTTACTGTGTCAGTGGCCCTGATGTCCATGTTAACATTCATCAGCCTTTCCTGTGCAAGAAGCATTAGACCTTGAAATTCAAACCAAAATGGTGGTATACATCATCAACTTACCTTTAAATTTTATTATTTTTCCTAATTTATAAAATACAGCTGGTCTTTATGAGAATTTTTTTGACATCTGCATGTATGTTTATGTATGCATCAGAGGGCATTTGAGTATCCAACGGTGACATAGGAAATCATCCTGGATTGCTCTACCTCCTTATTGTTTTGCTCTGGGGTTTCCCAGGCTCCACCTTCCAGGGTTGGAATTACAGGCTACCACAATTTTCACCTAGCATGATCTGGGGATTTAAACTCAGGTTCTTTTGCTTGCAAGGCAAAGGCCCCCGAGCTATCTCTCCATCCATTCATTTAAGGACTTTGGTATCTCTCCTTGTTCTGCATTTTCCCCAACCCCTATCTCTTGTAGTAAAATAATTTTGCTTCCAGGACCTGGAAGCTGAGGCTCTGTTGTCCTTCCTGGCATTGTGCCTGACATATCCCTGGAAATGGGGATCTTCTTACTTGACATTCAAAATCATATGTGAAGAGCCTCTTCTGCTTCCAACTTGTAAGCAGAATGAATCTTTTAAAAAAGCTGGTTCTTTGCTGGAACATGGTCAGCATGGTCCAGGGGTCTTTCAAGCTTAAATCTAGCTGGAGGCTCCTTTCAGGAGAAGCACTGCTAGATGGTACTTTTATGTACCAGAGAGTGAAGGAGGACGATTGCATGGGTGCAGAGGAAGAAACATGAGCACTGGAAAGGTCTTTTCTTGCAGGAAAAGAACTCATTCCAAATATCACTGTGGAGTCTACCTTAAGAAGCAAGCTGTTTCTCCACGCCTGGCATGAAGTGCTTCTGAAGAAAACAGGACACATTGAAATTCTCCTTGGGTTTCATCCCTTTTGTATCTCATAGGAGATACAAAACAGCAGCCATATAAGTCAAATGTAGAATGGAAGGAGTGTGCTGAGTAGACATGCCTGAGTCCTTTAGATTTCTTTCCATGTGTGTATGTGTATGTGTATGTGTGTGTACGCATGTGTGTGCAGGCATGTGCACAAGAGGGCATTCATGTGGAGGCCTGTGGGTGACGTCAGAAATCATCCTGGATTGCTTTGTCATCTTATTGCTTTGCTCTGGGGTTTCCCAGGCTTTGTCCACCAAGGTTGTAACCACAGGCTGCCACTCCAACATTTTTTTTTGCATGGGATCTAGGAATCTGAACTCAGGTCCTTTTGGTAGTGAGACAAAAATCTTTCACCACTGTAATGGTTAATCTTAACTAATGCTGTGAGAGATCACCCAAAATCGATCAACTTAAGGGAGAAAGGGAGAGTTATTCATCTTACAGTTCTAGAGAGGAGATACGGTCTTTCATGGTAGAGGCACATGGCTGGCTGGCCTAAGATGGAGGAGGCCTAGGTCACTGCAGACATCTTGGAAGCTGAGAGATGCAAGACTGCTTGCTGCAAAGGCAGACTTCTCCTGGAGGTAGATGGGAATCGTCCACCTCAAGGCCCACCCCTTGTGACTGCTTTCCTCCAGCAAGGCTCCACCTCTCAAGGTGCCATGACCTTGCCAAACACATGAGACTGTGGGGGACACATTTCAAACCATAACAACCACTGAGCTATCTCCCAACCCCCTGAGGATTCCTTGAAGTGATAGAAAAGAGGAGAAAGTGTACCACCAGGAGCTGAAGAAATGTGGCTCATTCTTAATGTATCGGAAGCAGATATGATCAAACTTTATCATGGAGAAAAAAATGGAGGAAATAGTTCATAACATGTGAGACAGAAGAGTGTGGCCAAGCGGATGCATCATGAGAAACTGACAAACCGAGTATCGTAAGTGGAGAGGAGGCTGGGGATGCTCACTGGGTTCATTCTGTTCCTACTTTCATGACATCCTCATTCTCTCTCTCTCTCTCTCTCTCTCTCTCTCTCTCTCTCTCTCTCTCTCATTTATTGACTATATTTAATCAGGACCCAAGTTCCTAAATCTTTATTCATTGTCTTTTGCACAGGTAGCAAATTGCGGGCAATATAGAAAAGGTTGTGTTGTCAACTATGAAAACTCTCAGCTTCCCATATACAGAGTTCGCTTTTCCCCCCATTTTCACATGTGCATGTGTGTATATGTGTATACACGCATGTGGAGGTCCAAGGTTGAGATTGGAAATCATCCTCTATTGCTCTTCCATCATTTTATTTTTTCCTTCACAAATTAAAAAAATATATTCCTGGATTTCATTCAAAACTTCCTGAATTTTGAAATCTTTGTAATTTCAAACATATTTATTTTCAAGAAATTCCCAGGGAAGGTTTTGATGCATTCAGAGGCAAAAACTACTGTAGAATAGTTTATCTAAACTCTGGTTTAGATTTGAGTGACTTGGATTCAACTCAGATTTATTTGTTTTATTATTGACTTATTCTACTTTAATATGATGTGTGTGTGTGTGTGTGTGTGTGTGTGTGTGTGTGTGTGTGTGTGTCTTTGTGTAAATATGTTTGGCATTGGGAGGTACATGTCAAGTGCATGTGGAGGCCTAAGATTGATATTGGGAACCATTCTTCATTACTCTTCCACCTTATTCTTTTGAGACAGGATTCTTAATCAAAGCTAGGTCTCACCGATAAGGTTAGTCTGACCAGCCAACTTTCTCTGGGGATGTCCAGGCTCTACCTTCCAGAGCTAGAAATGTAGGTTGGAGAGATCAAAATAATTAAATATACAATATAAAGAAACTTTACAATGAAGTACTACTCAGCCATCAAAAATGATGAATTACTGGAATTTGCCAGGAAATGGATGTCATTAGAAACAATTATATTAAGTGAAGTATCCCAGACCCAAAAAATTAAGCGCCATATGTACTCCCTAATAGGTGGCTCCTAGTACCAAACCCACCCAGACCACCTAGAGACACTCAAAGATAAATCTATGTAATACCTACAGTAATTCCAAGGATTATGAAGAGGAGGGATGGGGTTGGAGGGCCACACCAGAAACAAGGAGAGAGGGGACCATGTTACAGCAGAGAAAATAGGCCTCTATCAAGGACTGCAAGGGGTGACATACAATGCCCATAAGGATGGAGTGAAGGGCATTGCAGGAGCAGCAAACTGCAAAAGAAAATCAACAAACCACTATCCAGAACTTCAGAGATTCTATATTAACCACTTAGAACTAGGCCAGACTAATCTCTCCCCATCCTGAAGCTCAGGGAAATTTGTGGAAGAGGGGGCGGTAAGATTGTAAGAGCAAAAGGATGGGAGGAGCAATGATTTGCAAGATTCTCCACACTAGTTAGGGCCGAAGCAATCATAATTGGACTTTGCATGCCCTGCACAATGTCCAACACACTATTGACCTCACAAAGTCTAGCATCTGCTAAAGGCACCAAGATCCTTGGGGACAAGGGATTGACAGCCACAGTAGTGTTACTATACTTAAGGGGAACACGGGAAAGGGTTCAGGGAAATGCCACTGGGTCCTTGTACGTCATCGGAGAGGGGAGCCCAGAGGAGAGTCAGGCATGCACATTAAAGGACTCTCTGGGGATTGGGGGTGGAGGCACTGGGGGATGGGGAGGGAGGAGGGAGGGGAGGGAGAGCAGGGGGTTCAGGGGGAGGAGAAGGGAGGGAGGGAACTGGTGTACCTATTAAGTTTGTATGAGCAGAAATAATAATAAAAAATGTTAAAAAAGAAACTTTCCAGAGCCAAATACCAGTATGATCTTCAAATTAAGAGGAAAATGAGAACAAAATCACCTTATATTGAAATTTCTGGATATGAAATATAAAGTAGATATGTCTACCTCGTTTTGGATGTAGCTTAAGTTGTGTACTTTAAGGAAGGAGGTATTGCAGCTGCCTTGTGGTTAATACTTGTGACTTTTTATGTCTCAGTTTCCCTTGTTCTGTAAGGTAGAAAACATAACTTGGAGAGCTTAATGAATTAATGCATAGGAAATTCTTGAAATAATGACAGGCAGTGTCTCCTAAATGCTTTCTAGTGTTATTTTACAATAAACATGCTTATTCATATTATTTCAAGTTTCTATTGTGCAAAGCATATATGATACTTCAGTAGCTCGAAGGCAAGCAGTTCCCATGATAACTTAATAGTTTTGCTCCTAGTAGAAGTATAGCAGGTGCAGCAGGAGGCTTTAAGGATGCTCTCCAAGGTCCTGCCCAGATGGATAAGAAAGGTGCTTCAGGTAGATGCGCATAGATGGAATAATAGGCTCTAAATATAACCAACTATTTCTAGCTTCTGGTCCTGGACATGAAATATGAATGTGAGGCTGTAAGCAAGAGTGTGACCTCCTCAGGGGTTCTGTTCACATGCAGGATGCCTCTGAGACTCTGGAGGAACCTGGCTCGGTTCCCTAGGAAGAGCCAGAAAGCCTCGTTAATGGCATCCAGCGTGTTATTGCCAGATTGGAGCAACACTGTGGGAGCTTGGGAACAATCCTGGGGACTTGGAAGTCTGAATATACTCAATGACCTTCCTGAAATGGACAGGTCACTTGATGGAATTCCTTATTCCTGTCTGCTCACTCTTGCATCTCTCATCTGCAAAACACAAAAATGTAGCTGGAAAACATGTCATCCATACAAAATGTTCAGTCTTACAGTTTCTGGTACTCAATACAAGTGGATAAAATCCATAGATCCATCTGGAAATAGAGTCATAAATGAAATCATAGGAGAGACAGTGACTGAAACATTCTTTTATTATTCAGGGTTTCCAAATACTTTCACAGGTTTTACAAAACTTGGAATGCCAGTGAAAGGCCAGAGTGATATTTGTGTTCCAGAGCAAAAATGTTCTCTCTAGATATGTCTGGATACACTGGGACCAAAGGAAATAGAGAACCCCAAAGCCATCCAAGTTGTAACAATATCCAAATGCAAATTAAACTCTCATTTGGATTGTCTCATTCTTCAAAGAGCTAAGAGGCAAGTCATTGATATTGATAGCCGTCTCAGTGGTGCACACTTGAGAGCCACAGTGGGCTCTGTGCTCATCACGAGCAAGATATTGTGGACCCAGTTCTTGGTGCAGCACCTGAAACATACCTATGGATCTATGCACTGGCTAACGTAGTGTTCAGATGGGTTTACAATAGAAAGGGGCAACATTGGGGTTTCCCAACAATTGTGCTGGCTGGGCTGCAAATGTTTGGGGTGGGTCATGAAGATCACAGATCATGAGCATTCGCTCTCCTGCTGCTTTCTTAGTACAGTGCAAGTCAAAATAAAGAGGACGAGACATCTCTTTTCCCTTGAGAAACCCAAAGTTTCACAAAGCAAATGACATTCTTACCTTCTACGTAAATCAGGGGTGTTCCAGGTAAGAAAGAGACAGCATTCTAAGGAAATTGAATTTTATTTTCTCAAATACCGTTGTAAAAATTTTAAGGTGGATTCACATAATTAAAATATGAAGTATCCAAAAAGGGGTGGTAATAAATAATGTTTGTAAGGTAGCTAGGCAGGCTAATAGTAAAGGAATTGTCTTTTATCTTCAAGTATTACCAAATGATGTTGGGATTGATAAATAGCAATAAAAAGATTTTAAATGGTCTTGAATTTCCTAACAATTACCCTGAACAACACACACAGAGGATGGAATGGAGTGATAAACACCAGAGACAGTAAGTCTGCTATGGAATCATTTTATCATCATCGTAAGAAATGATGGACTTAGAACAATATTCAGAACTGGCAGGGACCAGAAAACAGGGAGATAAATCTGACATCTATTTAGGAGTTGAAATCAAAATTTCATCACTGTTTGGATGTGGAAGACCTTGGTGATTACTCTGAAGTTTCCAACTTTGGAAATTGGGTGAGTGGTGATATTGTTTGTCTCAGATCAGAGGCTGAGTACATTATTAGCCAGTTTTTTCTTTCTTTCTTTCTTTCTTTCTTTCTTTCTTTCTTTCTTTCTTTCTTTCTTTCTTTCTTTCTTTCTTTCTTTCTTTCTTTCTTTCTTTCTTTCTTTCTTTCTCTCTCTTTCTCTCTCTTTCAAAATCACCCTAGATTGCTCTATCTCTTTCTCTCTCTGTTTTTCTGTCTCTCTCTCTCTTTCTCTCTCTGTCTGTTTTTCTGTCTCTCTCTCTCTGTCTTTCTTTTCAGGTAGCATAGACATCTTGCAAAGATATCCAGGATCATTTTCCCTGGTGTCCTGATTTGGATAGGTAAGTATTGAGATAGCTATGGATGTTCAATTGGATTTTTTGTGTAGTAAGCAGTTGGCAGTGTAAGCCTAGAGGTCCTCTGAAGAGGGGCAGTCATTAGCCTACTTGGGACTCTTCCAAGGTGCTCCTTTCTTGAGGAGAAAATTATTCTTGGTCTCCCTCATGGATTACACATGAATTGTCTACCATAGGCTCATGTATTTGAGTACTTGGTCCCCATATGGTGGCACTGTTTGGAAAGGTTGTGGAACCTTTAGAAAGCAGAGTCCTGCTAGAAGAAGTAGGTCATTGGGGTGGGATACCAGCCCTTTTCCTCCCCTACCTTCTGATGGGTATCAATATCTGCATCTGCCTCCTGCTTCTGCTGCCATATCTCCTACCATGTGTTCCCCACCATGATGGAATGTATCCCCTCTGGAATCATGAGCCAAATCATAGCTTCTTTCTCCCTTAAGTCATAGTATTTATCACAGCTTCAGGAACAGTCTCTCTTCTTCCAGGATTCAGGCAAGCTGAAGCTTGCTCTCTGACATGATAGCTCATGTCGGTACACCAATTTATACATTCTCTATCAGATATGGTCTCATAGTTAACCTCAAAGCCTAAATGCTATAATCCACTGGCCAAGGAACATCTAGAATCCATGTTTTTTTCAAAGTGTTCACCAAGGGGCAGTGGGGAATGAATGTCTTTTGGCAGTACCCACCTCACATTTGTCTTCTAACTACTTCCTTGGTATCTTTGCTTTATCCTCTCCACCATCCCCTATGTAAGACCTCCCAAAGACACCAAGGAACTCCTACCTGCTGAATATAATTGGAAAAGATATTTACCCTTTTCTCAGTTGACTTTTATAGCATCTGAAATTGACTTTTGTTGTCTTATTTAAAGTCACTTCATAGCTTTTTACTTTGTTTCTTCATTGACAGTTTCCATTTAACCTTTGATTTTTGTTTTTGTTTTTAGACCATGTCTAACCATATAATCCAGGCTTTCCTTGAGCTTATGATTCTCCTGTCTCAGCCATCTGGGGTTGTTGGGATTATAGGAATGCACCACAATACTTGAATTTTTATTGTTGGGGTTACAGACATGCACCATAATACCTGACTTTTAACTTTTTTTCTATAGCTATATTTTTAAATTTTATCAGTTTCATTTTTATCTTTGGAAATTTATTTTGAGAATTGTTATTATAACAGAACGAAGCTATTTTTTCTGACTTTAAAACTGACATGTGATTTTTTAAGTATTAAAATAATGTAGAATAGTACAAAGTTTGGCTCATAAAATTACCCCATGATGCATCAACCATAAATAACTAAAATGATCGTGTTAAGACCTATCCTTTCTCCTCCAGATCTATTTTTTCTCTTTGAAGTATATTCAAATTTGTGTCCAAATACTTTTCTCTTCCTTGATTTTCTTGGAATTTCTCTCAGTTTGGAGAAAAATCTACCAACCATGGCTTCCAGAAGAGCTGTTATTTTGTGTATAACTTGAAAGAAGATAACATAATCCTCTTTCTACCAGGCCATCTGTTCCTAGTTAGTTGGTCCAATAGTGAACATTTCACAGAAGAATCTTTTTTGACTGTAGCTAGCCTTCCGAACACAAATCAAGTTCAACTATGACTTGCTGAATGACAGTGAGAGGTTCCTTAATCAAAAGTATAATATGGGTTTAACTCCTGGATATATGTTTTAAGGAATCTAAGGCAGGACACTCAGAGATACCTGCATATTCATACTCATGTTATTGCCACGCTCCTCATAATAATGAACTCAGAGAATGAGCCTAGATATCTGTCGACAGATGAATGGATTTAAAAAAGTGGGATTTTGTTCAGTCATGAACAACAGCAGAATTATGCCAACCTGGAGGACAAATGATGGATGAGAGGTCATCATGTTAGTTGAAATAAGTCAGATTCAGAAGTATCGCATAGGATCTACAGTTCATATATATGTGACATAGCAGAGAGGGACAAAGATGACCAGAAGGAGGAGAGGGCAAGGGTAAGACAAGGTAGTAACAAAGTATGAGCAAAATGGATAAATAAAGTATAGGACATGTATGGATGAAAACAACATAGTGAAAACCATCATTTTGTACAATGAATACATGCTAGTAGAAAAAGAAAAAATAAACCTCCCAAAAAGAAAAGAAGTTTAATGTGTGTTTGTAAAAATGGGCTAGTTATACTAGACTGTGGACACAGGGTATCTCCAAGGAGACAAATATTTCAGCTTCCTAACCCACTGATTATAAGTTCAACTCACACTGGATGAAGGAAGTCATGCATCATCTGACATAGGCACCAGGGACAACATCTCCAGAAGATCATGTCTCGCCATGAGGTTAACAAAGAGTGGCTATCGAGCTGGGGCAAGTCCCTGGATTGGAGTTCCAGGGCATGCCTGATCAAGTCTCTGCCATGAACTATCAGGGTCCCATGAGCTCCTCCCCCACAACTGATTGTTGATCGGCCCAGTCTTGTGTAGACCTAGTAAAGGCAACCAGAGCCGCTGTGAAGTCATGATTGCAATGACTGGGTCATGCCCAGAGGACAGGGTTATAGTTCTTTCCTTATCATCCATCGCATACATTTTTCCCACCACTCTTCTGTGATGTTCCCTGAGTCTTAAAGGTAGTGGTATATAAATGCCTTGTTTAAGGCTAATCATTTAATGGTCACTTATTCTCAGCACTTTGAGCAACCTTGAGTCTCGGCAGTCACCAACACAGACTGGAAAGTGAAGCTTCTCTATTCAAAGCTGAGTGTAGCATTTGTCTGTGAGTACAAGCATATTCAGAAGGCATCCTTGAGATAGCTTTTTTTTTTAGGACAAATTACTTGCACAGTGGTCAGCTAATGAGTGCTTTAAAGTCATAGGCTTTCAAAATATCTTGTAGTTAAAAAATAGTTTATGGATTGAGTCCATAGTTTGGTGATAGAGAACTTGTTCTATCATAGCACTGAAGAAGGAGGAAAAGAAAGAGGAGTAGGAATAGGAAGGAGGGGAAAGAGAAAATCTTGAGATCTTACTGAACAGCATGGTGATTAGGCTTGTAATCCGGTAATTGGAAGGACAAAGAGTTTGAAGCCCACCTTGTCAACATAACAAGATTTTGCCTGAAAAAGAAAAAAATGCATTAACATACTTCCCTCTAGAAGAAATATATTAGTTACATGTTAATGAACAGTGTTTGAAATATATTGTTTCTCTGAAATTATTGTCAATACTATATCTTCTTTTTCTTACTCTTATTTTTTGAGGTTCTGGAGATTGGACCCAGGGTTTCACTTAAGATAGGCAAGTTCTCTACCATGGAGTTATATTCTTAACCTACATAGTCTCAAGACTTGCAATTTGAAGGAAAAAATTCTGTCATATTTTAAACTTTGAATTTATTAGACCACCAGTGAAAAATGAGTGTCACGTATTTAGTGGTGATTTTCATTTCTCTTTCCCATCACTTTTTCCTACTTTTCCTTATTGTGATTTTTGCCTTTTGATGTGAGTTGCTTCTTAATCTCTTTTGAACATACTTGATTTGTGAGTTCATATTTTACTACTGACTTGCAAATAAATAAAACTAAGTTTAAATAAATAAAAATTTACTTACTATGGATATTCTCTTTACACGGGCCAAAACCATTTTCTCCATTTTGCTTTGTTTTCCTTTTACTTATGAATCCTGGAAGCCCATTCACTAGAAAAAACACAGATATTTTTAAAGCCCCAATTGCCATATTTCTCAAATTTTAATTTTCAAGTTTCCTATTTACGAACAGAAAGACAGTAACACAGAGCCTTGTTTTATCTTGAGATTTAATTTTTCCTTTTTTTTGTGCTTTTGAAGACTTTGCTTCACTATGATTTGGATCTGAGAAGGTTCTTCCCTAGTGTCTGATTTTTGGATTTCCACCCACAGCCATTTGCTCCTGAAGTACTTTAAATTCTATCTATACAATTTCTTTGGGCCGCATCCCCTCACTCCACCTCCAATTTCCTCACCTTGGCCAAGAACTTGTTATTTTTGAGCCCACATTTACTGCAACAGCCTCCCAACTGGTCTCTCTAATTCCACTCTTGGAGCTCTAAAATTCAGTCCCAGATGTTGCTAGAGTGGTTTTTTTAAGAAAAGGCTCCTGGGGCCTTTCCAGGAAAGAGTTTGATCTGAGTAGAGTCATTTAAATATGCTCTCTAAAATTTTCGTGAGACATAGTAGCTAAAGTGCTTTGAACTGTTCTACACAGTGAAATTCTACCATTCTTTATGTTTTCTTGTTTTATTTTGAACTTTCCAAACTAAATTAAAATCCTACCAGTACCTCATGATTTGGATAGAAGTTTGGTATTGTCTGGCTTTAATCTTCTGACCTAAGACATGAGGAACTTCTGACTTCTAAATTATCCACTGAACAAGTGGAGTTTCTATGAAATTGATAACATGCACACTATGAGGAAGACATTGATCACTTACCAGTATTCATGGCCTCCTTCCTCTTCCAAACACTCTTGCACTTAAGGTTTTGTCAATGGGCTGTAAGCAAATATTATGTGTGACATGTTCAAGGACAAGTTCCAAGGGCCAACATATGGTTGTTCCATTACATCGTTATTTCTTCCATCTGGATGGTACAAATAAAATGCCCTATCTTGCAACTTGTAATGAGGAACACAGAGACCGGAGTTGCAGACCGCTCCTTGTGAATTTGGAATAGGACTTTGGAACACATCACTGAGATATTGACATCATTTGCTTCTACAGTGTAACTCAAACATACTTTCAAGAAACCTAGGTCAAAAGTGCAGCCTTCTTAAAGGCCAGGCTCTGAAAATAGTATCCCTTCCACTATTATTTAGTTATCCAAAAAGTCACAGACCATCCCAGATTCAAAAAGACAGAAAATAGAATGACATCTCCCACAATCTGCCCTTGAGCCTCAAATACATTTTTCCCACGTGAAAATACACACATCGTCTTCCAAAACCATCAAAACCTCAGCCCGTCATGGAGCAGGCTCACGTTCCAAACTATCATCACCTTAATACATTGGTATCATAGATGAGACCTCCAGAATACGTTATTTAGAGTATGAGTCCCTTGATCTCAAGGTCTGTGAATCAAAGAACTGAGCTGTCTGTCTCCCAAATCCACCCAACATGTAACACAAAGACCAAGGACAACTGGAATAAACAGCTGAAAGAGGGAAATGAATCCAGAAGTTACCAGTCTGTAGAAATTCTCCTGCCAACATCAGTAACGTGTGATTGGCTCTTAGGTTTGGATCCAGTTTTACTCCCTGGCAATAGTTTCCCATGGTTCCTCATTTCATGTTCCCTTCTGAGAGATTTAGATCAGTACACAACCAAAGGTCATTCTTAGTTTCCTTCGAGCTCTAAAGACGTAGCTTCCTCCCCCCCTTCTGTTTGCCTCTTTCTTGTCTTTCAGTATAGTTTTCTGCTCCTTCTGCCAATTTAATTATCTTCAGTACTATGTGAGTTCCCCATGAATCTTATCAAGAATTCTCCCTTTGAATAAAGGCAACGTTTCTAAGTCTTTATCACCATACCTTCTCTGGCTTCATTTTTGATTGGATTGCTGGGAGACAGCAGAGCCTTCAGAATCCTTTTCATGTAGACAAAAGATTCCACAGAACATTCCCGAAAATATTTCTGCAATGCTAACACAGGTCTCAGACCCTCCTTGGGACAATCCTTGCCTTTGTCCTTTAGACAGATGCTTTCCTTAATGATATGCCCACTGATAAGAGAGTCATGCTTTCCCAAGGAGACCCTTTCTCTGTTCTCAGCATCTTCTCATGACAGTCCTTGCTCTCTTTCCTGAGATGAGCTCATTTTGCTGTGTTGAAGGTCTCCAGGTGAGGAATGACCTTACTTTTGAAGTGGCAGGTCTCAATTCCCATTGAAACTGAAAACTAAAAATTTCCCTTTTTATAGCTCATCCCACTTGATCCATACTTTATTACATGTAGCCAAATAAAGCCAACTGATGCTCTCAACATTTTTTTCCAGGAATCTCTTTAGTTAAATCTATCAACTCATTCTGCATATTTTCTGCATTACCTCAGGCAAAAGCGTTGCCATGAAAGACAATGTCCCCCTTCTGGTGGTGTCGCATAACAAGGTCCTCGTTGAACCTCAAGCTTTCCTTATGACTTCCACTTAGAGTTCTTGCTGCAACTTTGCTCCAAAGTCAACACCAGAGGTCTTAGCTTTTCTTCTTCTTCTTCTTCTTCTTCTTTTTTTTTTTTTTTAGCTTTTTTGAGCTTTTCTTCTTTTAATGACAGCACCCATTGCAGTTCCTGTTCGCATTGCTGAATGAATGAAGGACCCAAAGAATTTAGTGGAAGAGGGGGTTTATTTCAGCTTACAGTTCTGGTTAAATTTCACAATCTACCAACACCAGGAGCAAAGGTAACCAGCCATACCAGATCCAGAGGATTTGCCAAGAGAGGGGACAAGCTTCCTAATTTGCTGAACTTCAGGTCTGCCAGAATGTTGTGAACTATGTCAAAGTACTGAACCATCTTACCACCTGCCCGGGAACTAGTTCCACTTGCTGTTGGTTAGGTCTACCCATCAATCAGACAATCTCCTGCAGACTTGCTTGGGGGTTTGCCTTATTTACAAATTCTCCATGCAGAGATGCTCAGAGCTAGCTTTCAATTGTCAAGTTGACATCTGTATGTATCTGACATAATACCCATGCCAAATACCCAGTTGTGTTGTAGTCTATTATTGATGTATTACAAACCTTCGCCAACCCACACACACACATTGATTCCACTAAGTCTGAGATATGAGGATGTTTATAAAAATGTTTTTTTATTTCCACTACCATGACTACCATTTAGATTATCCTTATTATTTGGGCTACTATTAAGTTAGGGTACACTGAGGACTCCTCCTTTCTCTTCTAGTTTGCTTGGGAGGGGGTCTCAGGTGTGTTGGCTTAGATGACTAGAGATGGCTAGAGAGGTTTGGGTATGGCCATGAGTGGAAGGCTATGATAACCTCTTGGATTCTCTCTGTCTCTTGAGTCAATTGCTCTGGAACCAACTTGCGTGCCATGAGAGACACATGGGAGAAGATAGCTCTGTCAGTACATGCAGGCAGTCTGTGGGAACTGAAGCTGCCACCAACCACACGAGTAACTGTGGTAGTAGATCTTTTGAGGCATGTGAGTGACTTTGAATATGTAGTATCCCTTGGTTAGATATTTTTATATTGTCATAATCATGGGTCATGTCTGGGTTACTATGTCATGAGAGACCATGAGCCATAAACTGTCAGCTACTCTTAGATTCTCATTGGAAAGAAAAGGTAAGTATTTAAGTATTTGTCATGAGACCCTAGGTTTAATCCTTAGTAACACACACACACACACACACACACACACACACACACACACACACATCTCTTGTGTGAAGCTATCAAGTCTGGGTTTACTCCTAATGCAACAATTAATACTGTTATTCTTTTCTCATCATAGCATGCTGGACGCATCACAGTTCTCTGGGTCAAGAGGTACTATATTTAGCTCTGGTGCAGAGATGATGGGTCTTGCGCCTATTGCCATGGTCAGAACTTAAAGTTAACTCCCTTAGGGAGAGAATACGTGCTTTTTGTTGCATGTACAAGAGAGAGAAATGGGTATTCATGAGGAGAGTGGACAGTGGACATAGCAATATTGTCACAGTTCAACATTTGCTGTCAGTTGCTCCGTGAGTGGATTGTGCATCACTTCATCGATTCTTGACAGAGCATGTAGCTTTCCTTGGCTGGGAATCACGAGCCGAACCAAAGCATGCCATTCTGAACAATAGTATTATAAGCACTTTCAGGGTCTTGGTTTTTATATTTTTCCTTTTGCCGAGACAGCAGTGTATCCAGATAAGGATGTTTCCTTGGCTTTGAACCAAGAGTGAAAATACGTGCTGTGTCAGATTGCTTCATTGTGGTCATGAAATGTGAGCCAGCTGTCTATTCTTATTGCTGTCGATTATGGCGTCATCAGGGCCACTCGATACTATAGCATTCCTTACCACAAGCTGACTCACACAGCTGATCCTCCAGTTCTGTATTTCTTTGCTACAGCAGCCATTGAGTTGGTCTGGGGCCCTGGGTGCCTGGGAAGAAGACCTCAAAACAATCTTCAGGGTATATAGCTGGGAATATGGCTAGTGGGTAGAGTTTTTGCTTCTTAAGCAAAAGGATCTGAGTTTGGATCTCAGATTCCACATAAAAATGCTGGGCACACACAGTGGCAGCTCACAATTCTGGCACTGGAAGATGGAGCCTCAGAAACCCCAGAACAAAGCAATAAGGAGGTAGAACAATCCAGGATGATTCCCAATGTTGACCTTGGACCTCCACAGGTACACACTCAAGTGCCCTCTTGTGCACATATGTATGCACATGTGTATGCACATACGTGCACATGAAAAAGAAGAGTTTCAGAATAGTGAATTTGCAATGAGAACAGTAAGTCTCCATTGATTCCACTAAGTCTGAGATATGAGGATGTTTATAAAAATGTTTTTTTATTTCCACTTCTACAAACTTAACAGGTACACCGGAACCTTCCCTCCCTCCACCCCCCACCCCCTTTTTCCCCCCTCCCCTTCCCCTTCCTTCCCCATCCCCCAGTGCCTCCCCCTCCCATCCCCAGAGCATCCTTTAATGAGCATGCCAAACTCTCCTCTGGATCCTCCTCTCCGATGAGGTGCAAGGACCCAGTGGCATTTCCCAGAACCATTTCCTGTGTTCCCTTTAAGCATAGGAACACTATTGTGCCTGTCAATCCCTTGCTGCCAAGGATCCTAGTGCCTTTAGCAAATGCTAGACTTTGTGGGGTCAATAGTGTGTTGGACATTGCGCAGGGCATGCAAAGTCCAATTATGATTGCTTTGGCCCTAACTTGTGTGGAGTATCTTGCATATCATTGCTCCTCCCATCCTTGTGCTCTTACAATCTTACTGCCCCCTCTTCCGCAAATTTCCCTGAGCTTCAGGATGGGGAGAGATTAGACTGGCCTCATTCTAGGTGGTTGATACAGAGTCTCTGAAGTTCTGGATTATGGTTTGTTGATTTATTTTTTTCAGTTTTGCTGTTCCTGCACCACCCTTGGCTCCATCCTGATGGGTATGTGATATCACCCCCTGGCTAGAGATAAAAACCTGTTAAATTAGAGTCTTGTTGTAAGAGTATATTCAAAAGTAGATGTAATAAAAGTAGGAAACCGCGGTGAGAGAGGGGTCAATCACCCATTTGTGAAACGGTTACTTTCTATCTGCCAGACTACACGCCCTCCCCTTCTGGTAAGATCATACCCCATCAGTAGTAAATGATCAGGAAGGAAAGTCTGTGAACTTAACCAGATGTCTCATTACTTACTTGCAGTCCTTGATGGTGGCCTACTTGCTCTGCTGTAACATGGTCCCCTCTCTCCTTGTTACTGGTGTGTCCCTCCTTCCCCATCCCTCCTGTTCATAATCTTTGCAATTACTGTAGGTATTACAGAGATTTATCTTTGAGTGTCTCTAAGTGGGTTTGGTACTAGGAGCCACCTATTAGGGAGTACATATGGCACTTAATTTTCTGTGTCTGGGATATTTCACTCAGTATAATTGTTTCTAATTTCATCCACTTTCCAGCAAATTCCATGAATTTATCATTTTTGATGGCTGAGTAGTACTCCATTGTATAGATGTACCACAGTTTTCCTTATCCACTTGTCAACTGTTGGACATTTGGGTTGATTCCATGACTTTGCTATTGTAAACAGTGCTGCTATGAACATGGTCATGCTTGTGCTATCGAGGTGAATTTTTGCTGTATGGGGGGTTATTCCCAAAAGTGGAATCGCAGGGTCATATGGCATTTCAATCTTTAGTTTCTTTAAGAATCTCCAGATGGCTCGCCAGAGTGGCTGTATGAGCCTGCATTCCCACCAGCAATGTAGTAGAGTTCCCCTCTCTCCACATCCTCTCCAGCATTTGTTGTTGTTTGTATTGTGGATTTTTGCCATTCTGACCAGGGTGAGATAATATCTCAGGGAAGTTTTGATTTGCATTTCCCTGATGGTTAAGGATGTGGAACATTTTTTAGGCATATTTGTTAGACATTTTAATTTCATCCCTGGTAAAGTTTCTTTTAAGTTTCAGGGCCCATTTTTTAATTGGGCCAGTGGTTTCCTTGGTGTTTAGTTTTCTAAATTCTTTGTGCACTCTGGATAATAGAGCTCTATCAGATATGTGGTTAGTGAAGATTTTCTCCCATTCTGTGGGTTGCCTTTGAGCTCATGTTACAATCTCTTTATCTGAACAGAAGCTCTTTAATTTCACAAGATCCCAACTGTTGAGAGTTGGTAGCAGTGACTGTGCCATTGGATGTCTGTTTAGGAACTGTTGGCCTAGCCCAATCATTGTGAGGGAGTTCCCTACCCTTTCACCTATGATTTTTATAGTCTCTGGCCTTATATCAAGGTCCTCGATCCATTTGGAATTAAGTCTTGTACAAGGTGACAAGTACGGGTCCAGTTTTAATCTTCTGCATGTGGACATCCAGTTTTTCCAGCACCATTTGTTGAAGATACTGTTTTTTTTCCATTGGATTTTTTGGGCCCTGTAACAGTTACTCTTTACTATTTCTATGAGAGAATACTCAAAGTCAAACAACTTAAGGGAGAAAGGGAAGTTTATTAGCTTACGGTTCCAGAGGGAAGGGACAGTCTCTCAAATCAGAGGTGGCATGACTGGCTGGCCAAAACTGGAGGAGGCTAAGTCACCACAGACATCTTGGAAGCTGAGAGCTGCAAGACTGCTTGCTGCAAAGAAAGACTTCTCCTGGAGGTAGGGTAGGACTAATCCATCTCAAGGCCCACCCTTGTGACTGCCTTCCTCCAGCAAGGCTCCACCTCTCAAGGTGCCATGACCTTGCCAAACACATGAGACTTTGGGGGACACATTTCAAACCATGACAGGCCCCTTTGTCAAAGACCAAATGGCTGTAATTTTGTGGGCTTATATCTGGGTCTTCAACCCTTATCCATTGATCTGTGTGTTTATTTTGGAGCCAGTACCAGGCTGTTTTTATAACTATGGATTTGTAGTATAGACTAAGGTTTGGTATGGTGATATCTCCAGCAGTGTTTTTGTTAGTCAGGATTGTCTTTGCTATCCTAGGTCTTTTGTGCCTCCATATGAATTTTGAGATTGTTTGGTCAACTTCTTTAAAGAATTGCTGTGATGTTTATAAAAATAATTAAGCCTATTTTAAGATTAACTTCTCCATAAATAATGGTTCTTTCTTTATTTAAATATTTATATTGATTCATTGTGGACATTTTACTAATTTTAATCTTTAAAAATGTTAAGCAAGCCTCAGTGAATCCTGAGTTCCATAGAAATATAACAGACAGGAGGGTGGGAGGGAGTGGGAAGGATTGATGAAGGGAAAGCAGGGGATGGGAGGGAGGGGGGATGAAAGAAAGCAGGGATGAGTACTCAATAAGCTTGTAAAAGTAGAAAAAAAATAATAAAAAAGAAAAAATATTGTTTAAGGCACTCGGGGGATAGCTTAGTTGATAAAGGGCTTGCTGTGCAAACATGAGGACCTGAGTTCAATCCCCAGAACCAGAATTTTAAAAAGTCAGGACATAGTGACATGTGTTTGGAATTCCAGAACTTGGGGCAATGGAGATGGGGAGCTGGCCAGCCTAGCCTGATTGGCAAGTTTGAGGTCAAGTGAGATCTACTGTCTCAAAACATTAGGTCTACCATCGAGGAAAGAGCTTTAGCATTGAGCGTTTTTGCATCAGTCTCTCAGGGAGACACTCAGGCACAAGATATCAAAGGCAAACCCAATGACACCCAGTAGGCCATACATGTGAAAGGACTTGAAAGTAGAAGAACGTCTACCAGGGAGAAGATGAGTTGTAATAGGAAGAGACGGTGGGGATGAGATTGGGGATGAAGGTGTGAAACTATCATAATTTCACTAATTCATGTATGAAACACTGAAAGAATAATAATAGAAAAGGCCATAATGAAAAAAAATTAGGTAGATGGTGCCTGAGAACAGTGTCTAAATGTGCAACTGTGCATATACATTCCCACCCAATATAGTTTATCATAACTACTGTAGTTTTTGAGGATGATCTTAAATTTTGTGTGAGGTATTTCACTGTAACGGAAATCTACCTTTGCCCCGAGTCGCCAGATGAATTCAATTTTATTCTCAAAACTCACATAACTTTATGATCAGTTGTAAGCACAAGGCTTTGAATCTCAAGGTGGCCTGTGCGGAATATTAGAGTACCATCAGAAACACAAAGGCTTCAGATTTAATAGGGTAGGAAGTGTCTTTGAAATAACATATTCCAAGCCTTTCTGTGAGAGAGATAGAAACGGAAAGTCAAAGGGCTAAAATAATTTGGCCCAAATCCCACAGCTGGTTAGTTTGAGCTCTTGTATGCAATTCCCTTTTGCTTCAAGTTCAGCATCTGTTCTGCTACGAGGAAAAACCCATGTATTGAATTCAGCATTCATGTTGCTGATAAATACGTGCCCAAGCAACTCAAGGGAGCAATTTAAATTTTGGCTATAGTTCGTAGTCCAACTTGGCAGGAGAGTTCATACCAGCAACTGAAACTGAGGGAACTGACCACACTATATCCAAGGAATTTCTGAGGTGGGGGGAACATTACCAAAGTTTTCTAGAGTAGTGAACCATCTCTTCCCATTTATCTATCTGCCTAGGGAATGGTCCCCCCACTACAGGTTGGATCTTCCTTTATCAATTAGGCAATTTCCCCCTACAGCCTTACTCATTAATTATAATTAATTACTAATTCTTCGTAGATGTGCCAAGAGCCCAGTCTTCAACTGCCAACCTGACACCTGTATGTAGCTAGCTCAACCGCTCTAGATACTTTTTCTTGCCCTACACAATCATGTTCATGTCCAGGAATGGTCGAAAGTCATGAGTTTTCTTTCCCCTAACTCCAGAGCGTGGTTTTGTCCCAGTGTAGTCTATAAATTGACATGGATTATGAGGTTGTGTGGCATTTAGGTTTATGATAATTACCTATTTGAACAGCTTGATAAGAGTTAATTTATCCTGAAGACAACTGGAAATAAAAGAATAATTGGGTTATAAAATTAAAGCAATAACATCTGTACTTTCTACTACATTGAACATACTTGATGCAGAAAATATTTCAATTAGGCTGAGAAACCTGGGAATGATTTTTCCCTCTTATATGAGAGAGAGAGAGAGAGAGAGAGAGAGAGAGGCTCTGTATGCTAACAGATTCACATCTGTGACCTCAGTTCCTCCCAAAGAGCAGCATGACCAATGTAAAATAGATACTCAGCTTCCAGTGACTACAGTGCTATAGTGCCATTGGGCAGTTTCTGCCTAGCAACATTACCAAATTGGAAATTCTGGGATTCCAACATAGACAACTGTAAGTCATCCTCAACCTGTAGGCAGAGACCCCTCCTCCCCCAAATATGAAGTTGCAAAAATTTTATCAATAGTAAGAAATTTCTGAATGTACAATGATTTGAAAAAAAAAACACTCAATATCAAATATAGAACGAATCTGAGGTATTTTTATAGTGCTCACCCATGGAGCATCACATGACTTGCCTGCAGCCTTGGTTCTGAATGCACAGCTCACATTTTGTACTGCGCATGTGCAGACATGCCACAGGCTACCCATGAGCACTGCCTGAAGCACCCCGAGTCAGAGCTGTGAATTCCAGACAGATGTATGTTGTGAACACGCACCACCTTTGCTGTATGTATAAAGCTTCCTGTTCTTACAGAAACACAACATTTTAACAATGGGAAGCAAAGACTTTTACTGTTTATTTCCTTTCACCATTCCTTAGCATGTAAGCATGGGAGTAGGGTATCTTTGGTTTGTGCGGTGTCAGGTTCTTTGAGGTTTTAAAAATTGCTATTTGAGTGGCTGATTTGAGTTTCATAAAGAAAAAAAATCATTAAATAAATTGTGGCTTGGGATTATGGCAGACTTTCCAACCGTTTCTGAAATTACCCTAAACATGTTTCTGCTCCTTCACGTTATGTACTTATGTGAAATGACATTCTCAGCATTGATGCTTATAAAATCAAAATATTGACCAACTTTGGAGAATGTTGAAGCTGCTATTCAGCCTGTGGTACCAAATTGTCAGCTCAAGCTTGAATCTTTCAGTAAAAATAGACAAGTATATTCATCAGTATATGAATTTGCTTTTGTCTTTAAAACATGGTAAAACTATGTATTTTAAAAAATTGTCCTAAAATAAAGTTTTTTATGATTTATTATTGTGAACATTTAGATTTGTATACCTGCTTTATATACACATATGCCAAGGGTTGTATAAAAATTTCTTGCACAAAAGGGTATTGAGGGGTCAGTGAGATGGTTTAGTTGGCAAGGACACCGGTTTGCAAACCTGGCAACCTGAGTTCCATCCCTAGAGTCCACATGGTAGAGGAAGGGAACCAAATGTCCAGAAGTTGGGCTCTGACCTCCACAGGGGCAGCGTGATGTTGAGTAAGTTGCTTCGCTTCTCTGAGTCTCAGCCTCCTTTTTTAGAAGTTGTTCATGATGGCCTTGCCTTCAAATATTCCGCTGAGCATTTGGGGAGAGCAGAAAAACAGCCGATTTTCTGAGAAAGGGGAGACACAATCATTGTCTCCGCTAGATAAAAATTGAGATGCTGCCTGTGTGTGTTATAAAAGAGAACAGAGATAAGCAGGAAGAGCCGTGTGGCTTCCTCGGGAGGCAATGGCTCACCAGTACGGCATTAGACAGGATGGGGGAAGGGTGGAGAAGCCTTCCTGGCCTGACAGGAATTGTAAGCAACTCGAAATACAACCACCACGTACCGACTCAGAATTAGTCTGCTTTCTGTTACCGCCACATGCTGCCCATCTAAGCAATCTCAGTGATAGAGGACTTCTTTCCAGTGACAGTGGCCGTTCCCATCCTGGAGATTGTTCAGGTCACATCTATCATCATGGAGACCAACGGAGCAAGCAGCAAACTGCAAGAACAGGCTACTACAGGAAACAGGACAGGGTTATCAAACCTCTAGACCCACCGCCTGTGATAATCCTTCCGCCAACAAAGCTCCACCTCCTAAAGACGCCATAGCCCCCCAAACATTAACAACAGCTGAGAGTGCAAACGCACGACCCTGTGGGGAACAACTCACGTTCAAACCACGGCAGAGGGCTCTCTAGAGTAAGATTGGCTTCTGGATGTGTCTTGAGGGGATTGCCCTGATTGCATAATTGAAGCGAGAAGACCCGGGCCACTGTGGGCGGGGCCATTCCCTGGACGGGTGGTCTGAGAGGGTTTAAAGATGGGAGAATGTAAACAACCAGGCAGATATTGGTCTCTGCTTCTGCTCTTGCTGTGGATGTGCTGTGACTAGTTCCTTCAGCTGCTGCTGCTGTGACTTTTTTCCCTATCGGGATGGATTATAAATTGGAATTGCAAGCGTAATAATAAAAATCTTTCCTCCTAGGTTGCTTGGGTCAAATACTTTGCTCTAAGGCTACGTAAAGAAACTACGACATGGAGGGTTAAAGAAAAGATTCAAGGGCTGGAGAGGTGGCTCAGGGGTTAAACTTCTGCCTTGCAAGCAGAGGGTCCTGAGTTTGGATCCCAGATCCCACGTACAAACGCCGGGCGGAAGCGGGAATGGCCTGTGTTTCTGGTCCTGGTGGGCGGAGCCTGTGAATCCCTGGGCAGAGCAAATAGAGGAGGTAGAAGCAGTCCATGATGATTTCCAAATTCGCCCTTGGTTCTACACATACACACACATGCACACACAATTGAATAAATAATAAAAAAAAAGATTCAAAAGGAGGTGAGATATGCATCTACCCTTGGAGTATGTTATCACTGATGGAAGAACATGGTGGCCTTAAATAGCAGGCAAAGTAAGGTTTAAAAAATGGAGTAGAGGTCAAATCAGAGAAATACATAATTATATCTCCTTGCTCTGTTGCACTCTTTAGTAATGAGCCTGACTATGGTATTTGCAAACCTCTCATTAACATTTAGAAAGGACTAATCATCAGTGATTTATTTACACATGTGTTTATTTTTAAGTAAGGCTAGCTGGCTAGAAGAAGACATCGATGTATGGTGCAATGCCACACAGTGGAGAATCTTCAGGAATTCTTATGACTACTTTGTCCTGGAGGAAAGAAAATGAACAGTTCGAGGGTAAAAGGAACTTGAACAAGCTTCAGTGTGCTGTCCTGTGCAGAGGCATGTGAAAACCCTGAACACAGAATGAAGTCTTTTCTGTTGCTTTCTCATCACTTTGCTTGACTTCATTGTCCCAGACAGGAGAAGTGAGGTGAAATTGAGGTCATAACTCGGTGGTTGAGCACTTGGATAGTGTGCAGGAGATCCTAGCTTCAGTTTTCTGGATCACCAGTAAAAAATGTACGTAGTTGAGGTCATAAGAAATTGGCTCTCACTTGTGAAGTCTATTCATAATTAATGTGTTGATTCAGAGTTGACAAGATGGGAAAGGAATCTCGATTTCAACATCAATCTTGAAACCATTGGGACAGTGATAATTAACAGGTGACGGGTGACGGGTGGTGGAAGACCAAATTCTAGGCAAGGGAATATGGTGTGTGTGTGTGTGTGTGTGTGTGTGTGTGTGTGTGTGTGTGTGTGTGTATGCACGTACATATGTGCTCATGTGTGCATTTATGTGCTCATGTGCATATGTGTATCCTTCCATGCATATTTGTTCATGAGTATGTTTTGTGACAGTTAATCCAGGGTTTCAACTTGGCACACCTGGCATTAACTAAGATCAGCTGAGACTACCCGAAGAGATTATCTGGATAATACAAAAATCAGTCCCAGATCTGATTGGAACCTCCCAGTAGTGGACCAGATAAAAGAAACCACAAAACAGAGGACTCAGGAAAAGGAAGAAGAGGAAGAGGAAGAGAAGGAGAAGGAGGAGGAGGGGGAGGAGGGACTCTCCAGGAGTCCAGCCTTCAGCTGGTTAGAGGTGCCTTAGCCTGCCAGCTTCAGCCACCAGCCATGTCACCTCCACCGTGAAAGACTGTATCTCCCCTCTGGAACCATAAGGTGAATAAATTTCCTTTTCTCCCTAAAGTTATTTGACTTTGAGTTTTCTCTCACAGCAATAGTTAAGAGTAAACCGTTACAGTTACTTTGTTAGCACTTTTCCTGGTATTTTGGTCTTCCTATTTTTTTGACAGTTTGTGGATGTATATAATACATTTTGGACATTTTCCTTTCATAGGTTAACCTATCTCATTCCCTCCTTCCTTGAGAAACTTCATCCTACAAGTCTTCTCCTGCCTTTATGCCTTTATTCTGAGTGTGCCCTACTGCATTTAGGGAGGGTCACCTGCATTGGTGTGTGCCTGGGCACTCACTACAGCATAGATAAGAACTATTGCCATCAGTAGCACAAGCTTAGTGTAGCCTCAGCCCAGAAGGGGCAGCTGTGAACATTTTGTTTAATTTCAAGCCATCATTGTCTCAAGGACCACACCCTTGGCACTCAGACTGGGCCAGGATGGGCACAATCATTCCTTATGTCTTTATTTAGGTTCCAGCTCCAAGAGGCAGGATGGTGAGCTGTCTGCGTGAGTGGATTAGGAAGGACTGGGTATCACACTGCCTTATTCAGAGACCACCTGGAATAGATGTCCAGAAGTGTTGCTTAATTGAAAACCATGAATGTGTTGATACAGCTGAAGCAGACACTGTGTGGGTCATAAAAAAAATATGAGTCGGTGGCTGGAGAGATGGCTCAGGGGTTATAAAACCTTTGTCTTGCAAGTAGAAGGACCTGAGTTCAGATCCCAGATCACATTTCTACCCAGGAAGGCAAAGCCTGGATAACTCCAGAACAAAATCAATAAGGAGGCAATCCAGGATGATTCCTAATGTCACCCTTGGCCCTCCACAGGCACATACATCCAAATGCCCTCTTTTACACACACACACACACACACACACACACACACACACACACACACACACACACACAGAGCCACACACTAACATATGAAAAATGAGTTTCGAGAGGAAGCAGGGGAGGGATCCATTAAAGGAGAGATGGCAGATTCCTTATTCTCAAGGGCTTTGTATCTGATGGAAATGAAGACCTTTGGAGTGTATCCGGGTATGGCAGAGAATATTAGGAATGTCAGCATGTTGAATTAATTAATTTTTGCAATGCTGGGGATTATATCCAAGTTCTTTCATATGTCAGGTGAGGTGTGTAGCACTGAGCCACACTCCTGGCCTCACAGAAGCATTTAGAAAATGACAGATTCTCTTCTGCTAAGGTTTTGCTATGTCACGCTTCAGGTGGGGTGGAAGGTTGGACACACTATTTGGGACCCTGGGAAGTAGAAGGAAAACCTTCCTAGTGATGAAGGTCTTCTTGGCCAAGGTCATAGCAGTGATTGGCATGTCTAGTCCTATGTCTAGTCATTATGGTGAGCTTTGGAGCTCTAGGGTTAGATTGGATGACCCTTCATTTTAACTTTATGAAAAGCAACCTTCCTGTAAGCTTCTCCCCGCTCCACAGCAAGTGTTAAATTTATTATGTCCAAGGATGGACAACCCAGTGGTTTCCCATGATGAAAATAAAATGCTTCAGCTTCCCCAAAAATCTACCATTTGATGCCAAAAAATCTACCATTTTGATATCAGAACACTCTTGTGTCCTTCATAGTCTTATTTGAAAGCCCTGGAGTCTCCTTGAAAAGGTGTGCTGAGGATTGTGTTCGTGTGTTTGCGCCACTGTGTTGCAGTGGTTTGTCTTTACTCCAGCACAACATCAAATTTGCAAGGTAGTTTATTTGCCTTTGGATGTAGAAACCCCAATCCGAGTCATTCTGTTGCATTTATCTTCAGCAGAGCTACCTATGGGCACCTTAGCACATCTCGTCAGCTAGCATCTTGTCTCCTTTATATATAGAACTTTTCCAAAAAGACCCATAAACCCAGGAAGTATTTCTGTGTGTGGCGACGCCTCTTCTCTCTTTTTCTCTCTCCAGAGTCTGTGCATGAAGAATACTGTCTTAAAATGCAATAACTTTCCATGATACTTTATCATCCTAATAGCCATAAAGTGACCAAATGGTGCCTCTTTTATTTTTCTGCATGGTAGATAGGGAAAAAATTCATGGACACATCTCTTTTTTGGAAAGTGAAACCAACCAAAGGGCACAAGTTTTCTTTCTTTTTTTAAATTTAGGTTTGTTGTTATTTCTTTTGTGGTTTATGACATTTTCACTACTCCCCTTTCTGACCCATGTCATCAAAATATAATGTTGGCCAGTAGTTCAGACTGGAAAAATTCAGATGAATTAAGTAGTGGGCAAGAAAATGCTCTCCATGGATATTGCGAGCTGTATGCTCTCTGGCTGGAGAGTTTGGGGATTCATACTTCCCATAGTCTTATATATTTTTAAACAATTCATTCAGTTGGGTTGTTATCAGATTGAAATAATCAGTACTAGACCCCTGTTGATTCTTCTGTAAATCCTCTAATGGACCCATGTTACTCCCAGTTACTCCAGTGTATTCTGGACCTTGCCTATCTTTGCCATTTCAATCCTACCAACCATAAGCCACTGGACTCAACATTACTTATTTGTGAAACACCCATGAGCACTCACACTCACATTTATTCCTACCATCCTTTCTGTCCAGGGTATTCCTTGGCTTTGCCCTTTAAGTTTCATATCATCTCCTTCTATATCTAACTTGCTGTGTGACATGTAATAGACACTCAATAAATTCTAGAGGGATGATCCTTACTTGCCAGACCAGCATGTCTGGCCAAGTGAACAGAAGGATGCCCACTCTCTCAACCAGCTCTCTGTGATTTATCCAGGACCTAATCCCACCCACCATGGGCTGCGTCTTCCCCATCAGCTGGACAATCTCCTTCAGGTTTGCTCTGGGCTTAACTCAGCCATCAATTCTTTACAACTGTGCCCAGAGCTCTGTGCCCAGAGCTCAAACCCTCAACAGTCAAGTTGACACCTGTGCTTAACTATGACACTAGGGATGCAAGTTGATGGTAGAGAGCTTGTCTAACATGCATGAGGTCTTGGGTTCTACCCCCAGCACTGCAAAAGAATAACTGCTTTCACTTCCTTTTCATTTGGTGATCATTTAAGCAGACATGGAGTTACAATGCGTGCTTATTTCCTACAGCACTGAGATAGCACTGTCTGACTCTGTTACCATCTGCTGTCAATCATGGCCAAGGAGAAATCTGATGAATGTAAGAAGACTCTTCTTCCATGTAATCTGCACCATGTTTCTGGTTCTTTTTAGAATCATTATCTTTCCCTGATATACTGAGATTTTCATAAGGTGCGCAGCAATATACACTACTTTGCATTTACACACTTGGATTGGTGCACCTTTGAATACATCTGGAAAATTCTTAGTCATTAACTTTTGAAGTATTTCTACTCTGACACCTGCTTTATTCTGTTTTAAGTTTCCTATTGAACATATTGTATAATTTGTCCATGTACTCGCCATGTCTCTTAAGCCTTGCTTATGAAATACACATGTATATATTTTTCTATGATGCATACTGTCTGAGTTCTCACAGTGTCTCACAATCAAGTAGTTCTTATGGATGAAAGTCACCTTCATCTGTTAATTTGAACAATTTCGGGGATTTGGGTGTTGAAGAAACAGCGCAGTAGTTTCGGCACTTGCTGGACAAGGGAAGAGGACTAACATTCTGATTCCGAAATCCCGTGTAAAATGCTGAGTGGTTGTGGTGTCCCACCTGGAATCCCAGCTCAGAAGGAGGAGACAGGGGCTCCACAGAGAAAACTGGCAAGAGAGACTGACCACACTGATGAGCCTGCACTCTGGGTTTGATTGAGGGGCCCTGTCTCAAATAATAAGGTGGAAGAGCAATCCCGGAAGGCACTCAGCATCAATTGCAGACCTCTACGTGCACGCGCACGGGCACCCGTACATATGTGTGGTTGCATACATGTGAATGTGCATACCATGCTCCCCCCACACATGAAAGTAGCAAAAAATTTTATTGACCTTAATTTATTTTCATTTCTAATATTTTGTTCTCTTTCTTTGTCTTTTCTCTCTTCCCACTCGGACCTTGCAGTGGAGTCCACACTGACTTTCTACTTTCGAATGGTCCCTTTTCCCATTCCCGAGTGCTGGGATTGCAGATGTCCACCACTGTGCTCATGTCATTTCCAGTGTTTCCAAGTAACTCTTGTCCCCTTAGGATGGAAATCCTCATTCTCTAGTTTTGGAAAGTATCAGTTACTGGCTGTGCCTAGTTGAGTCCCTGCCCAGGAAGTTTCTTTAGATAACTAGAGCTCAAGATACTGGACCTTCCCCAGAAGTAGCTGCTGCCCAGTGACTAGTTATTGGGTGGCCTGGAAGCCACTTTAGTTTTAACCATGGACAATGATAAAGGATGATCCTGCATCCTTGGCTTCTTGTGTGCTGGCCTCAGGTCTTCCTTTAGTCTTGCTTCTCTTACTGCCTCACAGGTATTAGTTCCAGAAGTGCCCCCAAGAAGCTCACTACTCACAGGCCTCAGTTCCTGAGACTGTGAGGAAACTCATTTAATTTAAAATACTACCCTGTGGGTGGATCCCGCCCCAAGGGTCTAGCCCACTGCTTTCCCATGGCAGACATTTGGAAGCATCTGTGGAAGAGATCTATGAATGGAAAGAGAGAAGCCTTTGAATTTGACCGGCCTGTGTTTTCAGTCTGTATCATTTACTTGATTTTTTTTTCCAGCATTGTTTAGGATTTCCAGGTCTGAGAAATTAATCTTGAACCCAGGTAAGATAATACCTCTCACTACACAAGTTTCCATTTTGATTGAACTTTAATGCTTCTTGGGCAAACCTGACAGCTTGGGCAGCTGACACTTCTGTAATACATTTGAAAATGAAGTGCTCAAACACACAGTGGTCACATACAAGGTAGAGAAAGATAGTGGCCACATGATCAAAGAATGAACACAGGGTATAAATTGAATTTTGGGACCAGAAAGTAACGTCAGTGTTTGAGATAAGCGATCAAGGTAATACCTTTTCAAATATCATAGGGTTGGCACGGCGTGGTGCCTTTGCCTCCCACAGAGCTGACTTGAGATCTTTGCCAAGCTTTTTTTTTCTTGAAGGATAATTAAGATTCCTCAGGCATCGTTTACCCCACAGGGTCTGGTAAGCCTGCTCTACAGAGAAGGTAGAGAGGCAGATTGATGGGGGAAGCACACATCTGGGTGAAGGACAGCTTGTGGAGGTGAGTGAAGTACTTCACAAATGTGCCAACACATGTCTCTAACAGGGCATTCCTTTCGCATATGTATGTATGGGGTGTGGGCATGCATATGCTTGTGTGTTTGCATGTGGGTGAATGTACGTGTGTCTGGGGTATATGTATACCAGTATACTTACATGTGTGTACCTGTGGAGGCCCAAGTGTAATATCAGGAATCATCATCAAATTGCTCTTATACCTTGCTGTTGTGAGCTTGGGTCTCTAAATCCAGTGTGCCCCACTAGAGCTAGTCCTGCATTCCCAGGTTCTACCTTCCAGGGCTGGTAATACAAGTGGGTTGCCACACCCACTTGGCATTGCTACTTTGGATTCCAACTCAGGTACTTTTCCTTGAGGGGCAAAGGCTTTAACCACTGAGCGATCCCTTGGGTCATTGTCATGCTTTTATTAATAATTAGAATACAAGCATGTCCTGAGCCATCAAAATCTCCACCGGTGTGTTTACCTGTCCTCCACCATTTGTGATAATTAACGCTGGTTATCATCTGACAAGACCTAGAATCTCGTAAAGACAAGCCTCTAGGCATACTTGTGAGGGATTATCTAGATGAGATTACCTTCTGGACATGCCTTGAAGGAGTGTCTAGATTAGGATACTCTCAGGACACCCTTGTGAGGGGCTATCTGTATTGAGTTGCCCTTTGGGATGACTGTGATGGAGTCTCAATGGGTAAATGGAGATGGGAAGACCCAACCAAAGACTGCATGGTGTTCACCATTCTCTGCTTCCTCTTGTGGAAACAATGTAACCAATGATCTTAATCTCCTGTGGCCAGGGCTGTCACACCATGATGGCCAATATCCTTGAACTGTGAGCCAAAGTCAACTCTTTCTTCCATGAATTGCTTTTGTGGGGGTATTTTATAGTAAGATACCAAGGCTCAATTCGTCTTTTCAAAGCCCCATGGCTCATCACCTGTAAAGGTTTCATATTTGCATTGCTACAATGAATATATGACCCAAATCATTTAAGGGAACAAGGGGATTCTTTTACTCCAGCTTATGATTTCAGATTACAGTCCATTATGGCAGAGGAATAATACAGACTTGGAAGCCAAGAGAACTTATCACATGCTATCTACGGCAAGAGTAAAGGGGGGAGGACTGAGGTAGTTTCTAGCTTGTCACTTCGTCAAACTCAACTCGTTATTTGTCCATTTTACTCACCTGCCCAGGGAGTGGCCGCCCCAACTATGGGCTGGACCTTCCCACGTCAGTTATGCAATTAAGACAAATGCCTACAGACTTGGCTTAATTACACAACCCCTCAGAGGTGTGTCTCTAGGTCCAGTTCTCTACTGTCACATGATATCAGAAATTAACTGACACACCACTTGTTCTTCAGTCCACATGCAAAGGGCAGGTTCTGCTTTTTTTGTGTTAACCATGGAAATCTATTTCCCTTGTAAGCAGTTGTTTCAGAAACCCAGATCTAACAAACCAGCTACTATTCCTTGGGTAAGTGACTCCCAAAGGCCTATGTTTGTTTGGGAACATGGTAGAACTCTTAAGGAGTATTTCCTAGTTCAAGGATTGAAGTCATGGGGGAGGGTATCCTTGGAGGGGTTTTGCTGTTACTCTGTATGGTTGCTCATAAAATATGACAAATGGGAACAAGTTGTTTATTCTCTTACGATAGTCCAGTTACAATTCCTTGTCCAGCTTGGCAGGAGAGTATGAATCATCAACAAAGGCCAAGGGAACTGTCCACATCATATCCATATAACAGCTGAGAGAGGGACAATCCTTATTGTCAAAGTAGCATGTCTGGCCATGTATACAAAAATATACCAACTTCCTCAATCAGCTCTTTGAATTTTATTAACCTGTCCAGGGCCTAGTTTCACCACCTGGGCTAGGCCTTTCCCATCACCTAGACAATCTCCTACAGGTTTGCTTTGAGATTAATGCAACTACTACTAATGTGCAGATAGTATGGTCCAGAGCTCGAACCCTCAACCATCAAGTTGACACCTGTACCTAACTATGACAAAGATATATTGAGATACTGGTTCTCCTTCTTTTCTTTTTTCTTCCTGCCTGTCACGAGGTGAGCTGTTTCACTTGCCCCAAGTTCCTGCCCTGATGTGTTGATCTCAAAGGTCTAGAAACTGTGAGCCAAAATAAATATCTCTGGGGCTGGAGAGGTGGCTCAGGGGTTAAGCCTCTGCCTTGCAAGTGGAAGGTCCTAGTTCGGATCCTAGACCCGATGTATAGATGCCAGACGGAAGCAGGGGTGGCCTGCGTTTCTGGTCCTGGTGGGCGGAGCCTGTAAATCCCAGGACAGAGTAAACGAGGAGGTGGAGGCAGTCCATGGTGGTTCCCAAATTTGCCCATGGCTCTACACACACACACATGCATACACACACACTCACGTATGCGCGCACACACGCACAATTGAATAAAAAAATAAAATAAATAAATATCTCCTCTTTTTAATTATCTTGGATACCTTATCATAGTGATAGAATGGTAACTAAAACTAGCTGTACCTGGTGATTGTTAAAAGTGCAAGGTTGGAGAGATGGCTCAGGGGTTAAAGCCTTTGCCTCACAAACAAAATGACCTGAGTTCAGATCCTAGATTTCACATAAAATAGCTGGGTAAACATGGTGGTAGTTGTTGCCCTGGAATATGTGTACATGTGTGTGTGTGTGTGTGTGTGTGTGTGTGTGTGTGTGTGTGTATAGAAGAGGGCACTATATGTGCCCAAGGAGGCTCAGGGATGACTTCCTTAATCATGCTGGATTGCTATCCCTTCTTCCTGTTTTATTGTGAAGTTTTCTGCCATCTGGGACCAAAATTGGAGGCCACCACCATTTGCATCCTGTATTTTTACCTGGTATCCAGGAGTCAGAACTCAGGACCTTTTACTTGCTAGGCAGAGGCTTAAACCCCTGAATCATCTCCCCAGCCTAACCCGTCCTTTCTTAAATTGCTTCTTTTCAGATATTTGTTCATAGCAACAAGGAAATTAAACCAGTATAGAGAGGCAATGAACTCCACCCCTGGTACTGTGCATGTGTATGTGCACACACACACACTCACACACAGACAACACATGCATATATACATGTCAGTGTAAGCAAGCAAATCATATTGAGTTTATTTCCTTTCTCATCACACTTCCAACAAAATAATAAAAGGATTGAAAGAATCTCAAAAACTCAATGATAAGAAATTGAGAGTATAGCAGATAAGAAGAAAAGAGTCCATTCAATTTGTAAGTGAGATGGGGTGGAAAGTTGGTGACACTGAATAAAGAGAGAACTCGTTGAGAGTAGAAGGATGTTCAGATGGAGGTGGGCTTCTATGACCTTCCTTGCAGTGGAGGACTCGGCACTGTGAGGGGCTAGACATGAGGCAGCAGGATGTGACCATGATATGTCTGCACACCAAGGTCAAGAGGAAAAAAATTAAAAAGTTGGCCTTGAACTGCGTACCCATACTTCCAGGCATTAAGAGCTTCTGAACTTCTGAAGCAGGAGGGGGATGGGAGGAGTCATTACATCAATTTAGGATTCCGTACAAAAATTATCAATAAATAGAATGGCAGAAAAAGGCATCATCAAATGCTGAAAGCCCAGGAGGGACTTGCCAAGGAAACAGGAACATGCCACAGAATGCTAGATTTATTGGACAAGCTGAATCAAATAAAAGATAAGTATAAAGTAATTAGTTGGGAAAAAAGTGACCTCCAGGCAAAAAGTCAGGCAAGAACATTTCATCACAGAGAGTAATGGCTGTGTAGTGAGCCAGCTACACAACCATCATCATGAAATCACTATTGGTTTTCAATTTTTAGAGTCAACGCTCTGATAAAAGCTCAGAAGACTTAATTACCATTATAGCACAAAGCATGCATGTTAGGTATTTGATGTCATAAAAGCAAAATTTCAGAGTTTTGGGGAAGTAGGACAGAACTGGAGGGGGGCATGTTAGATAATAGGGAGTAAAATACACATGTGGTTCTGACGGAAGGAAGAAAACCAAAGACTCTTCAAACCCAAGAATATGGCCTCTCCTTGGTGGGAATAAAGGCAAAGATGCTCCTTTACAATTGAAAGATAATCTTGTACAAGCAGATGTTGGCTTCTTTTGTGATGCTCAAGTCAAGGTTTGTATTGACTGTCACAAAAGCGACGGAGTCTGACCTCACCAAAGGGTGGTGGCAGGTGAAGTGTGCAGTGTAATGAGTGAGGTGTACAAAGTAGGCTTCGTGGGGGGATTCACATTCACTCACAACGGAATAGATAGATCACCATCATATTCAAGTCATACCTGCCATGGAAATTGAACAGTTAGGGGGCGTGTGTGTACTTACATTTAGCTTACAGTTTTCATCTGGCCAGTAGCCTTAGCCTGTACATTGTTTTTTATTCACTATTCCCCTGATTAATGCCGTACCAATGACTTGGCTCAACAGGTTTGCATTAGCCCAGTAGTTGCCCAACCTAAGACCAAAGCTGAGCTCCTTCCTCCCAACAAGGCTACTCTGTAAGCAAAAGCCTCAGTGATGTGTAGCAGCCTGTGTCTTTGCTTTTCACATATTGTGAGCCTTGGACCACACTAAAGAGCCCAGCGCAGAGCCTTTGGGCCTCAATTCAGAACTCACTGAAGCAGAATCTTCATCTTTCACCAGATTCTGGGTGAATGTTAAACTCTGAGAAAAGCTAGACCTCCTTTTCCCCTGTGATTGTGGACACCACAAGAACAGCTATTGAATTCCACGGCTTTCTTGTGGTGGCCTCTGTGTTGCTTGGCAAACTCTTTGGTAGTAAATGTATCCTAAGCCCTCCTGCCCCAATACTTGGTGGTCCTTTTGGGCTGGCATCTGCCTGGATTCCCTCTGTGCAAATGGGGCATCGATGTCCCTTCTGTCCCTGAGTCACAGTGAGGCTTGCCAGTGTTGATCCATATGAAGCACTTGGCACAGAGTAACATCTCAATAAATGTGATTATAATTACGCGCTATTATTCAAGGGTCCTGGGTGATGGCAGTCAGCAGGAAAAGGCTGCCATGCTAATGGTCTCCAGCCTCGGCTGTCGTCTGGTTCATTTCCCTCATCAATAGCTCATTACTTGATTGTCAAGTCACACGCGCTGTGAGCTACACACCATCACCCCGAATAATAGCAATTATTGCCAGTCTCATGTGGAAAGCAGTACAGAGCCAGTGTCTCTCGAGCTCTAAGAGGTGTTTGTCTACTGGAGGTGATGTGACCGGGCACAAAGCTGTGTTATGGGAACACGGCATCTCTTGCCCTGGTTTATGGGACACCTTGTCCCAAGCAGCAGCCTGCTTATCCCCTAGTGTTTCCCAAAGCCCAAACTGCCCCTTTCCTTTTTTTTTTTTTGCTTGTGTGTGTGTGTGTGTGTTTGTGTATGTGTGTGTGTACAAGAGGGCACTTGAGAATGTGTGCTGGTGGAGGCCCAAGGGTGACATCAGGAATCATCCTAGATTGCTCTTTCATCTTGTTGCTTTATTCTGGGGTTTCCAACGCTCCACCTTCCTGGGTTGAAATTACAGACCACTGCCATATCCACCCAGCATTTTTTACATGGGATCTGGGGAGCTAAACTCAGGTCTTTTTGCTTTCAAGGCAAAGACTTTCACTACTGAGCCATATCTCAACCCCACCCCACCCTCTTAAATTTTTAACCATTTCTTGCTGTTCTGCCTTTTCCTTGGAGACCCGGGGACATGATCATAAGAACAGGGCTCATCCACGAACCTCACAGACTAGACTGGGAGAGAACCTTCTTCCCCCCTCCCCTCCCATCCTCATCTCCTAACTACCAACCGAATGAAATCTTTCTTGAGACTTTCTTCCTTAGACATCCTCTCTCCAGGAACCATATTCCTCTGTGTAGACATTTCAGAAGTCCTCCCTACGATGGCCGGAAACACTTCTCTTCTTGCTTGAATCCCTGGAGGGACTGAGTTTAATATCTTGTGTCTCTTGAACACGTGAAAAGATTTGCTCTACTGTAGCTGGAAAAGAGAAGGCATGTCATTTAGACACATGAGGGTATGGAACAAACAGATTGCCAACAGTTCCCTGTCACCATTCAAGTGACCGTTTCTTTCATAGTGGAGAGCAGAGATTGGAGATCTCACAGAACAAAAGAAATCCCCTCTCTCCTTGTTTCTGGTGTGGCCCTCCTACCCCATCCCTCCTGTTCATAAGCCTTGCAAGGAGAGAGGGGACCATGTTACAGCAGAGAAAATAGGCCTCCATCAAGGACTGCAAGGAAGTAATGAGACATCTGGTTAAGTTCGCAGAAGTTCATTCCTGATCATTTTCAACTGAGGGGGTATGATCTCACCAGAAGGGGAGGGCATATAGTCTGGCAGATAAAAAGTAACCATTTTGCAAATGGGTGATTGACCCCTCCCTCACTGTGGTTTCCTACTTTTATTACATCTACCTTTGAATGGGCTCTTATAACAAGACTCTAGTTTAACAGCTTTTTGTCTCTGGCCAGGGGGTGACATACAATACCCATCAGGATGGAGTAAAGGGCATTGCAGGAGCAGCAAAACTGCAAAAGAAAATCAACAAACCATAATCCAGAACTTCAGAGACTCTATATCAATCACCTGGAACTAGGCCACCCTAATCTCTCCCCATCCTGAAGCTCAGGGACATTTGCGGAAGAGGGGGCGGTAAGATTGTAAGAGCACAAGGATGGGAGGAGCAATGATATGCAAGATACTCCACACGTTAGGGCTGCAGCAATCACAATTGGATTTTGCATGCCCTGTGCAATGTCCTATTGACCTCACAAAGTCTAGCATCTGCTAAAGGCACCAAGATCTTTGGAGACAAGGGATTGACAGCCACAGTAGTGTTCCTATGCTTAAGGGGAACACAGGAAAGGGTTCAGGGAAATGCCACTGGGTCCTTGTACGTCATCGGAGAGGACGGCCCAGAGGAGAGACTGGCAGGCACATTAAAGGATTCTCCAGGGATTGAGGGGGGAGGCACTGGGAGATGGGGAGGGAGGGGTGAGGGGAGGGGGAGCAGGGGAGTCGGAGGGAGGAGGAGGGAGGGAGGGAACCGGTGTACCTACTAAGTTTGTATGAGCGGAAATAATAATAATAAATGTTAAAAAAGACATGAAAAAAAAAAGAACAAAAGAAATCCTTGCATGTATAGACTTTTCAGGGAGTTGAGGTTTAAACTGAGAGAGGAGAGGTCTCTGATCTAAGAGTGTGAGGGGATGTCTCTGATGTTTGTAGATTGGTTAAGGAAGGTTCTAGACAGGATAGAAGGCTTTAATTTAGAAAGCTAATTCCATTGTCTTGTGCTATCTTGGGACTGCTGCAGGCTGGGGGGAGCAGGTTTTTGGGGAAGGTGGTAGATAGGCTATTAGGTGTGACTAAGCCTGGTACAGGGACATCTCTGTGATCTACCAAGAAGAACCATACAGTGCATATGGGGGGGGAGATCTGACATTCTAAATAGTGTATGAAGGCATCCCAAGGTTGAATGGATAAAAAGAGAAAGACAGAAAGACAGAAAGGAAGGAAGGAAGGAAGGAAGATGCTTTCTTAGTTATTAAGGGAAAGGAACCTACTAGCCTATTTATTGTGAACTTCCTACTACACGAAAGGTACAATATACAGTCCCATGCTATCCCCACAGAAGTCTTTGTTTAGCAGATCTGTCAGGCCCATGGATGAAGGTCAAGTTGTGGCCTGAGTGGAGGCTGGAGAGGTGGCTCAGGGGTTAAGCCTCTGCCTTACAGGCAGAAGTCCTGAGTTTGAATCCTAGACCCCATGTATAGATGCCGGGCAGAAGCGGGGGCGGCCTGCGTTTCTGGTCCTGGTAGGGCAGAGCCTGTGAATCCCTGGGCAGAGTAAACAAATAGGAGGTGGAGGCGGTCCATGGTGGTTCCCGAATTCACCTGTGGTTCTACACACACACACACACACACACACACATACACACATACATATGTACACGCGCACACATCCACAATTGAATAAAAATAATAATAACAAAAAGTTAAAAAAAAAGTTGTGGCCTAAGCATAGATTCCCTTCACTTCCTACCACATGTTTCCCCCAGTTCATTCGACAGCTTCTGCCCAGGATCCTGGCGATGGAGGCTGGGAGTCATTGATCAAGAAAAGATGGGGTTCTTGGGATGGTTGGACTCAAATGTCAACTCGACACAATCTAGAATCCCCATGGGAAAAGAGCCCCTAAGTCTGCCTATGAAAGTTGTTTTAGAATCATCCCTGAGGCAGGTGGTCCAGGACTGTATAGAAATGGAGAGAGGGCTGGGAGACAAAAGGACCTGAGTTGGGACCTCCAGATACCATGATGGACATGGCAGTGACTTGTAATTCTGGCCTTGGAAGGTGGAGACTGGGAAACCCCAGAGCAAAGCAATAAGGAGGTAGAACAACCCAGAATAATTTCTGATGTCACCGTTGGGTCCTCACTGGTGTATACACTCAGATGCCCTCAGGTACATACACACACACACACACACATGTGATGTGTCCCACTGCTGTAAGCTCCTGCTGATATAATCTTCTTACAATAGTGGACTGTACCCTGGAACTATGAGCCAATTAAACCCTTGTTGCTCGGGTCACAAATTTTACTGCAGCAATAAGTAACGTTACTAGTGACTAAGATAGTCTTTGTATTAGTCAGCCCGCATGGTTGCTGATAAAATCACCATCAAACAGCTTGAGGGAGCAAGGAATTTATTTCCTTATGATAGTCTGGGTACAGTTCTTAGTCCAGCTTGATGGGAGCACACACACCAACACGAGGGCCAAGGGAACTGGCCACACTATCTGCAAACGATGACTGAGAGAGGGATGATCTTCACTTGCCAGACCAGCATGTCTAGCCAACTACACGTAAGGATGCCAACTTCCTCAACCAGATCTCTATATTTAATCCACCTATCCAGGGCCTAGTTTTACCCACTATGGGCTGGGCCTTCTCCATCACCTAGATAATCTCTTGGAAATTTACTCTGGGTTTAACTCAACTACTAATTCTCTACAAGTGTGCCCAGAGCTCAAGTTGATACTTTTGCCTAACTATGACAATCCTCAAAGCATTTATTCCATTTTTTTTCAGTTTATTGCAAATATCTAACAGTTGGTGGGTTTCATTTACAAATCCAGCTTTCAAAACTTCTCTTGAAAAATGTAAGAGCTTGCATTCTTGGGCTTGCTCCCCATGGATTGTGAGGTACTATGGGCAGGTTGTGAGCTCTCCACTGTGTGGACTCACACCACCTATTGGCTAGCTACCTTGAACCTTTCTGTGTTATCCCCCCTGAGCCCTAGAAATAGCCAAGGGAGCTTATATTTTCTGCTGCCTTGGAAGAGTTCAGTTTTGAAAGAGTCAGGCTGCATTTGTAGTCTGTCTCACACTGCCTGTAGGACTGATTTGAAGCTTCAGTACACAGACAGCCTGAAAGATGAGATTTTGGGCTATCTGCCCTGATACAAAGCAATTACTAATACAAGTATGAGTATGTTCCAAACAGCGAGTCATGCCAAGCACTGGGAGAGGAAGAAGTGGGTTGGTGAAAGCCTGGGAGAAAGCAAGACAGGCAGGAACTAAGTTCATTGCTAACCAAGAACTGTACCAGCGTCTCAGTAAAAAGACATCTAAAATTGGGCTTTGGATATTACTGACTGAAAAGTCCACAGGAGAGATGAGGAAAGTTGGTTAGAACATATTCTACAGCATGGATTTTTATTTATTTATTTTAGAATAATATGTATTTTATTTTTAAAGTTTTCTTTCTTTCTCTTTCTTCTTTCTTTCTCTCTCTCTCTCTCTCTCTCTCTCTCTCTCTCTCTCTCTCTCTCTCTCTCTCTCTCTCTCTCTCTCTTTCAAAATCACCCTAGATTACTCTATCTCCTTTTTGCTTTGTTCTGTAGTTTACCAAGCTCTGCCTTCCAGGATCAGAAATGCAGTCCACTGCCACTTCTGCCTGGTGCTTTTATGTGCGATTCAGGATCCAAACCCAGGACCATCTGCTTGAGAGGTGGAAGCTTAACCCCTGAGTCATCTCTCTGGTCCCACCCTCCTATTTTTAAGTCTTTTCTCTTGTGTGGCCCACTGTGTTTCATTTATTTTTCCTCTGAAGATATATGCCTGACATGATTCATGCTCCAGCAAATATCGTAGATGAGTGGGGAGACCATTGAGGAAACATCCTCCTTTTCTATCCTATCAGCATTAGTCCCTCGGGAAGGCGTGGAGCTTCTTGATGAGACCTTTCCTTTTCCGTGGTGAAGATGTTGACAAGACATTTCCTGTGCAGTTCTTGTGAAAGTGTCCATATCTGCCACAAAATCACGAATCCCCTGGATTTACTTATTTTTAATACATAACTCATACAAAAATCTGGTCTAAAATAAAACATTAAAGGTTTTGATGCAATGAGGTAACCAAATCAGCTTGCGCCCAGAGAGACAGACATGGGAACACCTCCAAAATCAGTGGCAATTCCTTTGTTTTTAAGCAATCAAATCAGACTCCAGCAGCCAAACGCCAAAGAGGGTGGTTGGAAGTACTTCAGGTATTCTTGGGATGGATGGGTGGACTGGGAATGGGATACAGTTTGAGGAAGCATCCAAGAGTCCCTGTGGATAGAAATATAAGCAATTTCAGGGACCCAAAAAATCAAAAGCTCCCCCAAATCTAATAAGGGTGTCAAACTGGGATAGATGAGTTTAATCATTTCCAACTATTGTGTTATTTGGCGTAAGAGCCTAATTATAGAGAGGGAGCTAGCACATTCGTCTAGGCTGAGTCAAAAAGCTGGATTATATCTTACATGGAAGCTCTAAAATGTTGGAAGTAAGAAGATACTGTTATTATTACTCTATTGTTGTATATGCATGCAGATGGGTATGCATGTGTATATATGTGTATGTGGTGCGTGTCCACATACATACACACGGGCACATGCATGTTTGCGAGGATGTGTATGGAGGTCAGAGGTCAACATCATTGTCTTCCTTGATAACATGAACATGCAGCTCACCAATTCTGCTCATCTGACTAGCCAGTGGGCCCCAGGGATCCACATGTTTCCACCGCCTGGCACTGGGTTGCTTTTAATGTGGGTGCTGGAGAGGTAAACTCAAGTCCTCATGCTTGTGTGGCAAGTGCTTTACCCACTGAACCATCTCCTCAGACCCACTATGAATAATAACTTCCATCTTCCTCTCTAAGGCCTTTGTCTGGAATGAAGTAAACACTCAATGAATATATGTGGAACGGACTAATGAAGGAATGACAGGACAGTTTTACTTTCTGATAGAGTAGGTGAGAGCTCCTGCTAAGACAGTCCTAAAGCTAAAATGGGAACTGACAGTCTTCCAAAAGGGAATCAATGTCACGTTCGCAAAAGAGCCAGGAATGGATGCTGGACAGCCCATAGAGTAGGGAGTCGTGGAGACAGGTATTGGACAGCCCAGCAATTCCCAGCAAGGTTTAAGAACCAATCATGGTAACGTCAAATCTCTCTGCGTCTTTCGCACATTGACCTAATAATAACAACTCAGGATCGAACCAAGTCTGAATCTGTCTAGTGTCATTGCCTGCATGTTCACAGCCATCTTTGGGGGGTGCTGTTTCCGGGTAACCTGAGGACCCATCTGCCCTGTTTCTGTTCTGATGAGGAAGGCCATATGCTGGTGCCAGTCCTGCCCTGAGTGAGTTCCCTGCAATGCAGGCATTTTCCTCCAAGAACATGCCATATGTATGGGAGGCTGTTCCAAGGAGAAGCAAATTTGCACATCCCACTCAAGGGGTGGGGGACGGCCAGGATGGGTGCGAGAAGCCCCCGGAGTTTCTGCTCTTCCTTTGAGGTGCTTGAAGAAGGAGCACATGAATCATTTCCACGAATGCAGGAAGGAACGTCACCTGGGGAATTGGAAATGGCCAAGAAGGGCTTGGTCATGGTAAAGAAATTCGATGTGGGGTGATCTGACACCAGGTGGTCATTGTGGTCCACCATTCTTTTTTCTTTCCTTTCCTTTTCTTTTCTTTCTTTTCTTTTTTCTTTTCTTTTCTTTTCTTTTCTCTTCTCTTCCTTCTCTTTTTTCTTTTTCTCTTCTCTTTTTTCTTTTTCTTTTCTCTCTCCCTCCCTCCCTCCCTCCCTCCTTCTCTTGCTTTTCTTCCTTTCAAGCTGGCCATACACACTTTAACTCTCATTTGCCTTGGGAAGTTTGCAGAGGGTGGAATGAAGTGTAGGTCCCACATAATGGGAACCCACTTTTTCTCAATCAAAGTGGATCTGCTCCCCAACCTGTGTTTTATCTGTACACTGGAGACTATTGCTTGGCATTGCAAACATGATGGAGAGAATTGAGGTAAGCATGCTTGGAGGGAAAATGTCAGCAGTCTGGGTCCACTTAGAGCAGGGAGATCAGAGAGCTCTTGGATAAATCCAAGATGAAATCTTGCTCTTCATGCATAGGACTAACTTTCAAAAATATAATGCTTGAATTCTTGCAAATCAGAGGCTTTCAACTATGAAACTCCAATTTGTTCTGAATCAGTCTGGATTATTGTTTTTCTTTCAATTTTTTATTTTTATTTTTTCATGTGTGCGTGCATGTTTGTGTCTGTGGAGACCCAAGGGTGACTTTGGGAATTATCCTGGATTGCTTCTACCTCCTGATTGTATTGCTCTGGGGTTTCCCAGGCTCTGTTTTCCAGAGCTGGAAGTGCAGACTGCTGTCATTTCCACCTGGCTTTCCCCTGTGGGATCTGGGATCTTAACTCAGCTCCTTCTGCTGCAAGGCAGAGGCTTCACCCCTGAGCCATCTCTCCAGGCCAGTTTCTTATTCTTTTAGAGTTTCATGCACAAATACAGTGAATTTATGCTACTTTCTCACCTTAATCTTCCAATCTCATCCCCACTCTTGCCCATTACAGCCCTACGTCTTCTTTACCCATCTCCCTATTTTTGTGTCTTTTTGCATGTGTGGCCCTGAGTTTCATCTGGGTTGCCTTTGATGGCATGTGCCTAAGTCCTTGCTGGAACATGCATCATGTATCAATGTATATACCACTGAGGAAAGCATCTTCTCTTGCACCCTCATCCAACATTAACCCTTAACAATCTCTTCCTGAGACAATTTCTCTTCCTTGATGAGATGTGGCTGAATCAGTGTAAAGTCTTAAAGCATAGAGGAGGCCTGCTTTCCTGCAGGAAATATAACTATACTGAGTCCTGACCGCGGGGCTGGACATGAAATGTTCCCCACAGGCTCATGTGTTTGAATGTTTGTTCTTCACTTGGTGGTACTTTTTGGGAGGTTGTGAAACCTTTCGGACATGGGTCTAGTTGGCAGAGGTAGTCACTAGAGGTGGACCACTGGCCCTGCTTCCAGCAAGCTGTCTGCTTCCTGACCTGTCAAAGTGTGGAAAAGCTGTGCAGAAAGTTCCTGCCAGCATGCTTCAGCTGCCACGCCTTCCCCGCCAGGTCAAGTGCACTTTTCCATGAAGCCATGAGTCAGCACAACTCCTTCCTCCCCTAACTTGCTTTTTGTTGGGTAGTTGATGATAGCCTTGAAAATGAGAACTGATAGAGAGTGAAAGCAGAATGAGGGCCTGCTAACAGAGAAGCTCAATGAATCATAACCCAGTCACACAACTGCTACTACATACCTAGGAAGGACTTGGGGGCCTCTATGGGTCACAAGGAGCAATCATTTTTAATATTTCAATAAAACAGTCAATATTTGTGTGCATTTTTGTTATGTGTCCATTCACTCAAAAATACACTATTACTTCTTTTTCTCTGAGGTAGACTATTTGAGGTGGTACCCAAGTATGTAGTATTTTATATAGTTTGCTTATTAGAGCATGCGTACTTTCTTCAGTCATAAAAATCTTGCTGTGTGGTTGAGCATATTTAATTCTAAGCTTTGTTTCTTCCGGAGGTTGCTGCCGTCCTCTAAGGAGAATATCTACGGCCCACAGTATGGTTGGCTTTCCTTAAATTCTTAATTGATATGTAATCATGGTACAGTTTTATGGGGCACAGTGTGATATTTCAGTGTATGCAAACAATGCGTAATGATCCAATTGGAGTAATTGGAGAATCTATCACCTTGAATGTTTGCAATTTCTTTGTATCTGGAACATTCAAAGTCTCTTCACCAAGCTCTGTTGAGCTGTGTTGCAATGGACAGTAATTTATGTTAATTGCAGTTACTTTGTGGTCCATGGGGACTTAATATTTCAACCTGCCTATATTTTTGTATCCAGTCTACAGTAGAGGTTTTAAGTCTATAATCCTGGTTTTCCAGTACAACATAACAGGTTTCCTTAGTTCTACGAGAACTGAAGGCTTCTGGCTGGAACTTTGGGTGGGAACAGTAGCCTGGTACCATGCGGAGGCTGGTGAGGCTGTCCAGCAAGTGGGCAGGAAGGACATAGGAGTCCAGTTCGGATCTCCCCCTGCTATGATTTTTTTCACTTTGCCTTTTCCACTGTCCTGTGCTACAGATTTACATGGTGCTAATTTGTTCTTTAAACTCCAGGGACATTCCAAAATAAAAACAAGATGAACAGTAGAGATGATACTGTCTTGGAGAACCATGCTTTCTTCCGATGGTTACCAAAGGATAGATAATGCTAGATCCCTTGTTTTAAACCTGAGGAGAGAGATGGAGCAGGAAAGAGAAGAGAGAAGTCAAGTTTGAAACCTATAAAGGACTGGCAAGGAGGCTCACAGGAGATAAATTGTTCAAGGGGGGAAAAGAATTCTGGGGAAAAAGGCAGCAAAGGAGTCAGAGTGCCTTGGAACTCAACATACTCGCAGCAGGAGCAGCTCGAAATTCAGTGTAGTGTGGACGGAGATACATGAGAGAATGTGCAATCCCACAAAAGGGAAAAAATTATCAAAAACACAGGATGTGCTTACTTGGAATGAAGTCCCCCCCACCCCAATAGGATGAGAAACAGTTTCTGCCATATTCTCTAGTCCACCATGACAGATGCTAGACTAAGGCAGTGAGAAAAACCTGAAAGAGGTTTGTAAAACCACCTGGCTTGGGGAACTAACTGCAAGGGAGCAGGAAGGCCAGCCGTGACTCTGAATGCCTGACTTGGCATGAAGCATGACTTGGGCGCCAGGAGGTAGAACTAAGAACTACCAGATTTGGCCCTCGAAGTTTTTAACCTTTATATTTTGCCCAAATGATGACAGTCATTTATGAATGAATATTCTCTGATTGTATACCTGTGCTTGATCAAGCCTTGATGAAGTCCTCGCCAGGGGCTGGGCACAGAGAGCTATGGGAGTGGCAAGGACCATCCAGCGTTGCAGCAGGACACTTGACATTGCCTCTTTTTTCCTCCCATACAGCCAACCGAGACGCTTCCTCCTTTCCAAAAAACAAATGAAAGCATCGATTAAAAATTAAACACAAATAACATTATTGTCCTTTGAAAAGCAAGTTCAAGTGATGCCAACTTCAGAAATTTTCCTGGCGTGCCTGTGTAATGTCCTTTGTGCATAAATGGCGAAAACTTGGGGGTTGCCCAAGAAAGACAGTAAGGAGGTGACGAAATGATTAGTAAAATCATCGATCAGAGATGGCGTAACCTTAGGGAACCGCATAGCTGCTGAGTGAGAAGAGAAGTTCGTTCATTTACTTGCAAGCGGCTCAGAACCTAGGACAATGGGTGAATCTTAGCAATGACTTGAGGGACAGAGTGAAGCATGGGGATCAAGACCCACTGGCAGCCTGGCTTCTGTCGCCCTCTGCCAGGCCTGCTCAGTGACACTCGGCTGGGTTTCTGGCTCTACTGGGATATGGCTGTCTGGCTGTTTGGAGAGGATGATTCTTCCTCTTGACAGTTTTCTGGAATCCACGAGGCTCTGGGGCTGCTGTCTCTGCCTCCAGCAGGATTTCACAAGCCAGGGAGGTTTGGGACTTGCCTGCTTTTTCTGCAGCTTCTCTGGCTTCCAGATGCCAGCAGGACCAAGTCCTTCGACGATTCCATGCTGTGGCTTCCCTTCTCGTTCTAGAAGTCTCAGAATAGAAGCCGGGCTCCCTAATGCCATCTTTCATATCACCAGCGTTCACCTTGCCGACTCCTTCCCATTCCCAGCTTTCTCCGTGTTCTCCCACCACCGTTAGATGTCCTTAGACACCCTCTGAGACTCTGTCCTCCACCTTCTTTGACCTTTGAGTACTCACTTCCACTTAGAAGTTGCCAGCCTCCAGCTCCATGTGAGCCTCCAAAGTGGTTCTTTTCCAGGATCGACTTCTCCTTCAAGGGTTGGTATCTCACTCGCCAATGGATTCTTTCATTTGGAAAGACATTCACTGACCATCTATGCTATGCCAGACCCTATTGTAGACAGACAGGGCTGCAATGGGTCCCTGCTTAAGAAAGACTTGACTTGTGCTTTCAACTACCCCTTAGATGCTTATGCTTCCTTGGGTCTCTGTCCTGTCCCAATCCAGACTTTTTAACCTGTGCCTTCTCACCTGCTCCCACTTCCGGGCTAACTTCCATCCCAAGAACCCAGTCTCTGGGGTCACTCAGCTACACGTACCTCTTCGTAACTCCGATACCCAGGCTCTGTGACATTTATGCTCCTCTCCTGCCACACTTTCTGAAACAAAAAGTTGGGAGAAGACACTGAATGTTGCAAAAACCCTGCATATTATTTTGGAGGCTGAGAGTCCTCTTCTGTCTTCTTTGGAGATTAGAAAAACAAAAGGTGACTGAGGCTTTTTGAAAGTGTCTTGATGGTTCCGCAATCGCTCTTCACGATCTCTAGATCAGACTGAGAAAAAGAACTGACAGAACCTTCCCACCTACTCAAAAGGCCCAGATGGACAAAACATCAAAATGCCCAGCTGTGCAGACAAACAGGACCATCTTATTTTATTTATTTTAGCAGTGCTGGGGATAGAAACCAGGGTCTTGGGTGTGCTAGTCAGGCAAGCCGTTTTATCACCGAAATGCATCTTCAGCAAGAGAAACAAATCCGGGAGGAGAGGAACAGAGGAGAGAGAAAGACACTGGATTTTACGTTGGTATTCCGTTCTACACGCAACTGTCCACCTCCCCTCCATAGCGGCAAACAAACCAAGCATGAAACCTTTCTTAGCTGAACCTGTCAGCTCTTAACTATTCTAGGCATTATTTGAATTTAAGTCGAATGGTTCCTTGGGCGACTACCTGATAGTCAACAGCTTTACAGCATGTTTTCTCATATAAACTGTTTTACAAAGAGCTTGTATCTTTTTACTACTGAGCATTACATTCTGAGCGGAAACTTAACAAGATTTTCAGCAGAGACTTTAAGAGGCTCCATCATAGGATGTAACAACAACAGTGATCTATTATGTTTAGTGCAAGTAAAAGACCTGAGGAAAAAAAATAGCAGTTTCAATTGGACTTTATGGCCCCCCAAGTTGTAGTCAAGTTAAGCAAAAGTTAGAAATCGGCACTGGAGAAAGTGCAAAGTCATTAGCCCCAGGCTTGCTTTTTTTTTTTTTTAATTGCCCTGTGACTTATGAGCTATTATTTTGAGGGACTTGCATGAAGGATTTCAGTCTGTTTCTCGTCTGTTGCAATATCAATATACAGGACTGCTAACACCAAAGGTGTAGTGTGAGGTCCCAGGTGTTTTAGGTTGTATGTATGAATGGTATGTGTGTATGTGTGTATGCGTCTGTATGTGTGTGTGTGTGTGTACACATGAGCATGCAAGGTTAAAGATGGGTGAGCATGTGGAAGTCTAAGGATGATATTGGGAATCATCTTCCATTTCTTCTGCCTTATCATTTTAAGCCTGGTTTTCTGATTAAACCCAGAGCATGCTGTTAAAACTGGTCTCATTGGCCAGTTTGCTCTGGGGATTCTCAGACTCTGCCTTCTGGGGTTGGAATTACAGGTGGGCCACCATACCTTCCTTGCTAGAATTTTTTTTAATGTAATATCTGGGGGATGCGAACTCTGATCCTTTTGCTTGCATGGTGTCACGGTTTAAATATGAGCTGTCCCCCAGTGACTCAATCCTTAGCTGATGTTATGGTTGGGAAGGTCCTGGCACCTTTAGGAGGTGGAGCCTTGCTGGAGAAAGGCGGGTCACAGGGGGTGGGATTTGAAGTTTGATTGTCCAGCCCACACTTGTAGTTTGTTGCTTGTTCTCTCTGTCTCCGTGGTACTGTGACCTGATTCCCATTCCCATTCCCAGCCATGCCTTCTGCTATGAGATTCCAGCCACATTGGACTGTATCCTCCCTGTAGAACCGTAATCCAAAGAAATCTTCCTTTGTCCCTCTTAAGTTGAGCCCAAACATTGTCTCACAGCAGAAAGAAAATTGACTATAACATACAGAAAGCATTTTTACCACTGGACTATAGTCCCCATTTTAAAGATGGCCAATCCATATCCAGGCACACCCACATACCCCAAATTTACATATATAGATAACCTCATACGATACACATATCCTCCTGACTGAGGCCATGAAGAACAGGTGGCCCCAAGACCACTCTTGCCATCCCGCAGTGAGCATAAAAACACAGAGGCTCTGAATGAGTTTCTCACCGTTGCTGTAACAAGTTACCATAAACTCACTGGGCTGAAACAACCCAGATTTTTATCTAGCTGTCGTAAGGGGTCCAAAGCTGAAAATGAATCACACTGGAGTAAAGTCAAAGTTTAAAGCCAGGTGTGATGATGGCTCATGTCTATAATCCCAGCACTTGGAAGGCAGAAGGATCTCTGTGATTTCCAGGAGACATTGGCTCAGGAACAGACAGGCAAGCGAAGAAAGAATCCTGGCAGCAGTGGGGCCACGCTCCTTTGGAGGCTCAAGACTGTGTCCTTGCCATTCTGAGTGTCTCAAGTCCACCTGTCTCCTCAGCTTGTGATCTCCTCCCTCTTCCAACACAGCCTCACGACATCTCACAGAGCTCTCAGCCCTTGGCCTCACATCTCCCTATTTCCTTTAAAGGACACTGTTGATTACATTAGATTCACTCCGATCATTCAAGGTCATTCTTATCTCAGGACTCTAGCCTTAGCCACATCTGCAACGTCTCTTTTACTATATGTAAGTTGACAGTTTTGAGTTCTGAGAATAAGGACGTGTGTGTGTGTGTGTGTGTGTGTGTGTGTGTGTGTGTGTGTGTGTGTCTCTTTTACTATATGTAAGTTGACAGTTTTGAGTTCTGAGAATAAGGACGTGTGTGTGTGTGTGTGTGTGTGTGTGTGTGTGTGTGTGTGTGTAAGGGGGAGTGTGTATATGTATATACATTGGGAAATTCTTGATTTCTTACAGGCTTATAACTGTCATAACTATCCTTCCTCCCCCATCACTCCCTGATGACTTATCTAAGACTTGACTTGAGGTTGGTGGTTCAAAATTAAGAACGCTAAAGTGAGAAGTATGGCTCTGCTGCATGGGACATCTCTGGACCTCTGTCTTCACTTGTACAATGGGGCTATTGTTATAAGAATAATTGAATGAGGCCCTGTCTTAAAAGCCTTGTATAGCAACTGGCACAGGATGGAAAGTGGACAGTGTTTTTATAGTATTACGATTTGCTCTTTGTTTGAGATGAGGTCTCATTGGCCTTGAACTTGGTGTGATCACAGGCTCATATTTCATGCCTTGAATGTGACAGTCTTGAATGTGTCCTGAGATCTGAGAAAGAACCAGTGGCTCATGGGATTGGCAGGAGCGGTGGACTTCAGATCTGCCATGTGACCATAAAGACATGAAATGTATTTATGTTTCAGGTTCAGCTTCCTTATCAATAAAGACAATAGATTATTCCCTTCCATAATTAAGAGAAAAGCTTGCTCTCTGACTGTTCATCTCAGGGATCAGTTATTCCTCCGGACTGCTTCCTTTCTTCTTCCCTTACCATTTTTTCTCTCTTCCCTTCCCCTACTCCCTTTCTTCTCTCCCTCTCCTCCCATTTTTTTCTTTCCTTCCCTCTTGCTTACTTCCCCTTCCTTTCCTCCCTCTCCCTTCCCTTGTTTTTACCCTTATGGCCCCCATTTAAGAGCATCTGGTCAATTTCCAGGGTGTCATGTGTTTCTGTTCTCAGTTCCCCATCATGTGTCCCAGTAACTGGAAGTCACCAGCTCGCCTGTGTCTCAGTCATACATTCTCCTGCTGACCCATCCTTTCCCTCCTCCATGGATCCAAGTCTAGACCCCCCAGAACAACTCTGCCAATGCTGCCAGGATCTCCCACTTTTACCCTTGGTTCAGGATGAGGACCTGAAACTGTGCCATGTTAAAAGCTCTCTAGGGGTCCACAGGTTGGAGGTGTTTGAGGACCCTCAGACCTTCCTCCTGACCAGCAAGACCCCACTATTGAGCAAGCTGATGTCCAAAGCTGAGTCCTCATTCCCTTTCATACATGGGTGATTTTCAGTCTGATATTGAAAGTACAAAATGTGGCCAGTAATGATGTCTTACTGGAGTGTAAAGATTTTCCCATTCCACTGCCTTATCCTGAATTTAAAGTATTTTGAAATTCACTTACATTATACAGGCCCAGTGGCCAAACGTTCCCAGTAAATTAATTCCCAGTGCCTGTTCCATCCTTATCTATGAAAAGGAGATGGATAAGCCTCATGCAGCGGCCAGGCAGAATGAGCTGTAGCATTTCCTGCTGTTGAAGACTAGGCAGCCTCTCTAAGTATAGCTCACAGGCAGAACAGTGTCCTCTGACTTTATCCTTGGAGTCCACCCAAAGTTCATCCGAAGTGTTGAATCTGAAGATCACACAGTTCTTGTTTTGCTTGGCAAACCCGAAGACAGAGAGCATGATGGACGAGATCTCTGGGGTCTCAGTGTGGGTACAGAGCAAAGACAGGAGACCAAAGCATTGGGACGAGCTGCCCTGGTTAGATACTGGCATCAATATGATAACTGAAGATTCTGAGTTCCGGGCACAGTTGTGAGAAACTTTGTAGGAGAAGACTGGAAGCCCCCTTCCCCGCATTTTTTTTAAACCTGGGTTTCATCTAATGAACAGAGCATATACAAGAGAAGCGTGTACAATACGAATGGGAGAGGTGGGTTCTGTATAAATAGCCTAGTGGCCTGAGGCTTGGAGGCCTTGTCCTGTGCTGGCCAGTCTATTCCCTCTCTCAAGAGCATCTTTCTCTTTCCTAGCAAACCCTTTATTTTGGGTTCCAACCATGTGTCCCTGACACTGTTCTTCATCTTGGGTGTCATAATTAAGCACAGATGTCAACTTGACTGTTGAGGGTTTGAGTTCTGGGCACATTAGTAGAGAATTAATGGTTGAGTTAAGCCCAGAGCAAACCTGCAAGAGATTGTCTAGCTGATGGGGAAGGTCTAGCCTATGGTGGGTGGGATTAGGTCCTGGAATAAATCATGGAGATCTGGTTGAGAGTGTCGGCATCTTTCTGTTCACTTGGTCAGACATGCTGGTCTGTCAAGTAAGGATCGTTCCTCTCTCAGCCATTATGTGGTGATGGTGTGGCCAGTTCCCTTGGCCCTGGTGTTGGTGCATGCTCTTCCATCAAGCTGGACTGAGAGCTGTGACCAGTAATCCTAAGAGAAAATAAATCCCTTGTTTCCTTAAGCCATCTGATGTTCAGTTATCAGCAACCATGCAGGGGAACTGCAACACTGGGTCACAAAAACATAGTGTCAAGTGATGTTTTGGACTTTTTCACATTTCTCTGAAGACCCCAACTTTCCATAGCTGCTTGCTGCCCTCTGGACTTTGCCCACAATACCTGGCTGTCTCTTCTCCACCTTCTTCCAGGATTTACAGCTTGCCTGCCCTGCTGTTTCTCTTCCAAACTCTCATAAGATGGTCCCGAGTTTCCTTCTGAATCCATTTTTAAATGCTTTTAGTAACAAGACTTAGAACCCAGTGGCAGGTCATATCAGCTGTCAACTTGACCATTGAAAATTTAGCCTTTGGAAACCCAGAGGAATTGTCTAGCTAAGACGACTCTCTAGAAGATTATCTAACTGACTTGGGAAGACCAAGCCCATAGTGGGTGGAGCCAGAACCTGGTCAGGTGAGTAAGACAGAGAGAGCTGGTTGGAATCTCACAGTGTGGCATGTCTAAAAGCAAGTATTGGTCCTTACCTGCTTACTACTTGCCAAGGACCCAGGGTGGTCAATTCTCTCAGCTTCTGCTAGTAACTCTTCTGTCATCATGATCAACCATCTCCTGCAATCGTAAGCAGGAATAAAAATGTCCTGCCACCCTAAATTGCTTGGGTCATGCTTGGGTCTCTATTTCTCTCTCTAATTTTCTGGTTCTGTGTCTCTCTCTTTCCCCCTTTTCCTTTCTCCTCTATCTCTCTTTATGTTTCTCTCTGTGCATTTCTTCCTTCTTCATTTCCTCTTTTCTCCATCTCTCTTGTCTCTCTCTCTCTGATTCTGTGTCTTTCTTTCTCCCTTCTCTTCCTCTTTCCTCTTTTTCTCCTTCTCCTTTTCCTTTCTTCTTTCTGTCTTTTTATGTTTATCTCTGCATGTTTCTCTCCTTCCCCCTCTTTCTTCTCTCTCTTTTTTGATTCTGTGTCTCTCTTTCTCTCTTCCTTTCTCCCTCTTTCTCTTTCCCCTTTTCCTTTCTCCTCTCTCTCTTTTTATGGTTCTGTCTGTATCTCTCTGTACCTCTCTGTATCTCTCTTTCTCTCACTCTCTCTCTCCCTTTCCATGCACCATGATGGGAATGGCCCTGCTCTACCACTCCTTCTCACCCATATGATTGAATCCTCTGATCCATGAGTCAAAATAAATCCTTCTCCCTTTAAGCTATTTTCCAGAGACATCTTATCACAGAGACAAAACACCTAATACCCAGCACAGGATCTATGGGGGCATCTTGCAGTGGCCCTCCCCTGGCCCGGCACAGAGGGGTGCTTTGAGAATACTTGATATGGTCAGGGTTTCATGCAGCCCTGGTGCCAAGGAATGTGTACCTGGAGTGAATCATGGCTAAGCTGCTCTCTGGCTTTGTGGCCTTGGGCCAATCCCTGCGTCTCTGTGGGACTCAAAGTTCTTTTCTCTAAGATGGGTACAGTAGGGTTTCTATCTCATGGAGTCAGTTGAGGTTTGCCTGAGTTCCTGTGGTTGACACTCACAGAATGGTGCCTGGTGCTGCACAATAAATGTCCATCAGCTAAAACCTGTGTGCACGGCTCCACCTTCCTCCTGCTGCTGCTGTGCACCATCCCTCAGCAGTACGCTCTGGACGAGGAGCAACAGAGAGCTGAGCCCCTCCATGGCTGGTTTGCCTCTCTCTCTGGTTTTTCTTCACACAATGAACAGTTATGGTGAGGTGAGCAGCTCTCTGGGATTCTTCTGGTATCTGTACTAAAAGTCCCAGACCCCAGGAACCCCTCCACCCAAATACTAGATAAAGCAGGGCCTGTAAGAGATGCTGAGACCTGGGTTTAGCGAGTGTCTTGGTTTGCATGACCAAATGGCTTAAGTAGAAACAAGGGTTTTATTCTTTCTTACAATTGTCCATCCACATCTCTTAGTCCAGTTTGGCAGGAGAGCTCATAGGAACTGGCCACACCATATTCATTGCTGAGAGAGGGACAATCCTCACTTGCCAGACCAGCATGTCTGGTCAAGTATCCTGAAGAATGCTAACTCCTCGAGTCACCTCCCTCCACCTTATCCACCTACCCTGGGAAAGGTCCCCCCCACCATGAGCTGAGTCAGTTAGACCATCTCTTGCAGGCTTGCTCAGGACTCAACTGCTGACTCTTCACAACTGTGCCAGAGCTGAAGCCTTCACTTGTCAAGCTGATGCCCGTGTCTAGCTAGCACAGTGGGGACAACTGCAAAGCTGGAGACTATTGTTAGCTAGGGCAACAAGATGCTGTGCTGTAGCCTCATGTGGCCTTAGATCTATTACCATGTGGTCTTAGAAGGATTGAGTCACGTTCTACTGGGTCCCCTCTTGAGGCTTAATTAAACTGTAGTTACCACTTTAAAGACCCAGCTACCAAATGCAGTCAAACTGGGGAGGGGGAAGGGCTAGGGCTTTAACATGAATTTGAGGGACATACCATTCAGTCGGTGGGAGAGATTATATGAACCATGTGTGTGTGTGTGTGTGTGTGTGTGTGTGTGTGTGTGTGTGTGTGTAGATGCCCATGGGAGTTTACATCAGGCATTTTCAGCTACTGGTCTTTATCTTGTTTTTTGAGATTTCTTCCTGAACCTGGAGCTTGCTGGCTTGACAGGGTCGTCTAGCTAGCAAGCACCAGGTATCTGACTGCCCCTGCCTTCCCAGTGCCGGGATTACTAGCCTACATTGTTATACCTGGCTATTCACATGGGGTCTGGGGGATCTGAACTCAGATCCTTGTCCTTGCACAGCAAGTTCTTTACCTATGCTGCCATCTTTCCAAGTCTGGGTGGGCCTTCTGTCACACAAAGGTCTTCAGCCTGTTCCTTCTTAAGGCAGCTGGAAATTTTTATTTTTCTTGCAAGGACAAGACTTTGCTCCTCTGTCATTTCTTTGTTGGTGGTATTTGCAGCATACATGCTGACCTTTAATCAGAGAACCTGTCTCAGCCATAAAATGTGTCAGGTAGAATCTCAGCAAGTTCATATTAAGTGACTCTGAGCTCTCTTTTGTAAAATGTAGACCCCCCCCACCTCTATCCTGCTCAGGACTCCGCAGCAGCTGCCCACCACCCCCACAGTAAAGCACTGTCATAGTTAGGCACGGTGTCAGCTTGATGGTTGAGGGTGGGACTAGGCCCTGAACAAGTGACTAAAATACTGAGAGCTGGTTGAGGAAGTCAGCATCCTTCTGTACACTTGGCCAGACATGCTGGTCTGGCAAGTAAGGATTGTCCCTCTCTCAGCCATTATGTGGTGATGCTCTGCCCCCGGTGTTGGTGAGTGCTCTCCCATCAAGCTAGACTGAGAGCTGTAACCAGAAAATCCTAAGAGGGAATAAACTCCTTGTTCCTTAAGCCATTTGATGGTGATTTATCAGCAACCATGCAGGCAAATTGCAGCAAGTACGCACTTCTCCTTCCTAATGACCCGCCCCCTCCAACCTCAGCTGCACCCTCTCACCCTCTCTACTCGCTCACTTACTTTCCTCTTCTGTCTATGAACACACCAAGTGGGTCTCTCTGGGAATGCCACACCTGCCGCTCCTTCTATTCAGAATTTGATATGATCTGAATATTTGTGCATTAACAACATTCTCACGGAGGAGCTGGGGAGATGGCTTAGTGGGTAAGAGCACTTGCTGTGCAAATGTTAAGACCTGAGTTCAAGTCCCTAGAAGGTACCTAAAAGCCTGGATGTGGTAGCAGGTGCCTGTAACCTCAGGGCTGTGCAGGGTTTGTTGTCAAGGGCAGAGACAGGAAGATGGCTGGGGTTTGCTGGCTGCAGCCTTGCTCTCAGGTTTAGTGACAGGCCCTGTCTGGAAGGAGTAAGGTGAAGTGTAATAGAGCAGGACATCCAACGTCCTCTCTGGTTCTGGTGCACCTGCACCCTCAAGTGTGGTACAACACACACACACACTCATTCACACACACACACACACACACACACACACACACACACACACACAGTGGAAATGATGTCTCCATTGTGGTAGTATTGAGAAGTGGCTCTTACAGGAAAGGATTGGCGCTGTGTCTTCAGCCATGGGGTGGTCCTCACTCAGGCCCTTGTAAAAGAGACCAAGGGGAGTTTGCTAATCCCTTCCACTTCACCAGGAGACAGCAATAGATCCTGCTTTACTTTGTTCTGTGATTTGTAACCCAGGCTATGCTGGAATTTACAATCCTCCTTCTGAGATCACTGGTATGCACAGCTGCACCTGGCAAAAATGTCCCAGGGGAGATGTAGAGTCAGTTTTCTCCAGATCCCTTACCTGATGGCATTTTGATCATGAACGTCTAATCCTCCAGAACTGTGAGCAACACATTTGCACTGTTCGTAAATTACCAGGCCTCGGGCGTTTTCTTACAGCAGCCTGAACAGACCAAACCAGTGCCCTGATCCCTCCCATCAACTCATGATTGGCTCATTCATCTCCTCACCTGCTTAGAAAGACCTTTGCTGGGTGTCCTGGCCGGGAGACTCACTGGGCTGAGGTTCCGGCACTTGTATGTGACAGGAGAGACCTTGTGGTTCAGTCCATCAGTCACCTGTGGGGCAAGTGTTCTGACTTGCTGAGCCATCTCTCCAGCCTCTCTGATGCTTTTGAAATTGGGGCAGTTGGGCAGGACACTTTCTCTTGTGTCACGGGTTTTAAGATGGTTTCATTGGACATCATTCTGAGGTGTTTGACTGTCTCTTGTTATAATATCCAAGCCCAGAGTTCTTGGTGGTGAAGGACAGAGAACAGGATTCAAGAAAAGGACAAACACCTAAAGTAGCCATCAAAAGGAGGTCTTCCTTAAGCAAAGGACAAAGACAAGAAACAGAGGAAGGTATTGTGCAGAACAGCAATGTAAGCCCCACAGCAGCTGGGGTTATATTCACCTTCGACATTGTTAGCAATGTCTTGAACTTGCTAGATGGTCTCACGTGTGCCTCTGACACTGGGTTAGTGAATGAGACCTCATTTCTTCTAGATTGTATAGTCACATCCCCTCATTATAGCAACTTCTAGAGTGATGTAGGAAAGTTTTTCTGTATACACAGAGAGTGGAGCATAGTTGGGGTAACAGCCTCATCACCCCATATATAGCAATGGAGCTGAATTGGTCTCTCAACATATGGGGAAGTTTAGTCAGAACATAGTGGCTCTCAGTCAGAACAAAAAAAGTTCAAAAAAAAAAAAAAGGAGTGGACTCCTGTAGTTCTTATGTTAAAACTTTAACTCTGATTATGATGGTATTTGCAGTGGGGACTTGAAAGCTGGGTTCTCATGATGGAGTTGGTGTCCTTTTAAGAAGAGAGACTCAATGGAACCTAAGTTACCATATTACAGAGATACCTGGTTACTGAGGCACTATTCATAATAACCAATCATGGAGCAGCTTAGCTGCCCATCAGCAGAATAAATGGACAAAGAAAATGTGATATAAATATAGAATGAGGCTTTATTCAGCCATAAAGAACAAAAATATGTTATTTGCAGGAAAATGGATGGAGCTGGGAATCATTATATTAAACAAAATAGGCATATTCAGAAAGCAAAATATGGTTTGTTTCCTCTAATATGTGGAAGGCATGCACTTGTACACACACACACACACACACACACACACAGAGTAGAAGAACTACTGTCTGTGAAAGGAAGAGGTTGATCAGAATGGAGACAGGAGAGTGTAGCAGGAAAGAATAAAGCACATGATACACTAACTGGTGAATGTCTTCATGAAGCCCAAGCATCCATCTATGCCATAATATATAATAACTTTTTTTTGGAAAAGAGAAAGAAGAATACATGTCAGGAAATGTATTATCACTCTCAGTCACTCTGTTAGGGGAATATACAAAAAAAAAAGATGGCTCCCTGTCAGCTAGGAAGGGAACCCCAGAGAACCCCTGATACTTGGGTCCTGCTCTCAGTCTTCTGGCCTCTGGATCCATGGGAAAATGAACATCTGTTATATAAACCACACGGCGTGTGGTATTTTGTCATGGAGCCCAAGTGACAGCGCTCAAGTCAGCCAACATGAACCCAACATCATGCATACATCAAAAATGAGCTAAGTCCCAAGAACATGGGAGGAAAGATTTGATCTATTCCTCCAAGGAATGCAGAGTTTATCAGAAGAGACTGAAAATTACAAAGACTGATCATGTAGCTGATTCTCCGAAATGACCTCATGGGAATCTTTTCCTGAAGATTCTGACTCTTTCCATTCTTCCTTTAAAAGATGGAACTCAGTAAGCTAAATGTGGACAGAAGATATGAGAGATGGAGCGAGGCATATGAGGAAGAAGCAACTGTAGTGGGGAAAAAACAGGGGGTTGGGATTGGGTAATGGGCAAAAATAACATGAATACATGTGCAAAGCCTTAAAAGTAAGTAAGTAAGCAAGTAAGTAATAATAATAATAATAATAAACTACTGTTGGGCTAAGGGGTTAAAGCCTTTGCCTTTCAAGCAAAAGGACTGAAGTTCAAGTCCCAAAATCCCCCATAAAAAGGCCCAGAAGAAATGGTGGTGGTTTATAATTCAAGCCCTGGAAGGCAGAGACTAGGTAACTCTGGAGCAAAGCAATAAGGAAGTAGAACAATCTGGAATGATTCTAGGTATGCACATTCAAGTGCCCTTTTGTAGACACACACACACACACACACACACACACACACACACACACACACACACCACAGGTGAACATGCACACATGAAAGTAACCATGTAATGCACACTAAAGGATGCTCCAGGGATGGGGGAGGGGGCACTGGGAGAAAGGGAGGGAGAGGGAAAAGGGGGGAGGGAGCAAGGGGATCCAGGGAGGGGTAGAGGGAGGGAGGGGACCCGGGTACCTATTAGGTTTGTATGAGTGGAAAAAAATATAACCATGTAATGGATTGTTTCCTTTGAAAACAAAATGTGTCTAATCTCATTCTTAGATAGGAAGGGCTGTGACTATTTATAACTTAGGCAATTGGTTGTAACTAGAATAAGACCTAGCTCATCTCAGATGAAATGAGGACATACCCAATTTAAGGTGAGTCCTAAGCCCAGTGACTGTCACCTTTATAAGAGAAAGGAGAGACTGATTTGAGAGATGCAGACTTAGAGTTGAAGCCAGGCGGAACCACAGGTAAGAGCCTAATAGAGGCATTTATAAACCAATGAAGACCAAGCTGTCCCGGCCAAAGGAGGTAAGAAGTCTGAATGAAAGAGATTCTTGCTCAAAGCTTCTCATAGGAACCAACACTGCTGGAATAGTTTAAATCTGAAATCTCCCAAGGCTCGAGCTGTGAACGCTTGTTCTGCATTTGATGATGCTGTTTTGGAAGGTTGTGGAGCCTTTGGTGGGCAGGGCCTAACCAGAAGAAGTGGGTCCCCTGGGACAGTTCTTTGGTAGTGCATTATTCTCAACTACTTCCTGTTTCATCCTGGTTCTTGGTCTGCCCTGATGTGAACAGTCTGTCTCATACTTCTGCTGCCATGTACTGAGCTGTTATACCATGCACTGAGCTACTGCACCATGCCACCACGATGAACCGAAACTCTCTGAGACCACGACACGCGATAAACCCTGATGCTAGACTAGGGGAAGAGTAATTTTCTGGCTTTTCAAGGACTGATGTTGTGGTGCTTTACGGCGGCCCCCACAGCAAACTCTCACGCAGGACCGCCCTGTCCTAGTTCAGTGCACGCTGAGCTCTTCCAGCTGACGTGGCATGTAGGGGTTTCTGGGATTCAGCGGCCTCACACCCTCCTCAGTGGTTGGGTGTTTCACGTGGTAGGATCCATTGCTTCGCTCCAGCATAAGGAGGCCAGCTATAATCATTTCTTTTTCAATTAAGCAATTTCATTAACATTACCTAAACCGACAAAGTATAAGTATGAAAAAAGAAATCACTCTGTCTAGAAACCCAATCAAAGGTTCAGATAAGGGGAAGGACTGAAATAGCCTCTTATTTTGTGATGGTGGGAAAGACAAATGAGAAATAATGCAATTTTAAAAAGATTTCTGTTCTATAATATTTTTCTCTTAGATCATCTATCCAATGTCTTTAAGTGCTCACTTTACTTTTGGGTAATTCATAGACAAGGTCTTTTGAGTGTGGTTTATGTCAGAGATGAAATTTATTTCCCTTTTTTTTTCATTCTGGGGATTGAATCTAAGGATCCATGCATATTAAGCTTATGCTCCAATGTGGAGCAAAACCCCTACCCTGAAAAAGAAGGGCATGCATGTATGCATGCTGCATGTGTGATTGTACGTGTTTGGGTCTCTGTGTATATGTTTTTGTGTTTATATATTTCTCCATCTCTGTGTGTGCCCGCTTGCATGTGTGTGCATATCTGTGTGTCTATATGGGTGTACATGTCTCTCTATCTATGTCTGTGTGTTTGTGTGTCTATGTGGGTTTGTCTGTGTGGGCATACATGAGTCTGTATGTGTCTGTCTGTGTGTGCATGCATGTGTGTCTGGGTATGCATGCCTGTATACATGTGTTCATGTACATATGTCTCTGTGTGTGTGTATGTTAGTGTGTTTTGAGATGGTCTCATGTGCCCCAGGCTTGCCTCTATCTTGCCATGTAGCTGAGGATGACTGTGAATTCCCATCCTCTACCTCCTGTATGCTAGGATTATAGGCATGACCCACAGTGCCTAGCTAAACAAAAATGCTTTTCTGACCAAATCAAAATATTGGTGATTAAATGTCCTGGTTATGCTAATATAAAATGCTTAAGGCAGTTTTTATTTTAAATTCACTTGTTTGATTAACCTATTTATTAGTGGTTCCTATTGTGTCAGATAGGTTATACCAATGCTTTATGATAATAGGAAGTAAGAAATAAATTTTACTGGATTGATATCGTGTGCCTATTTCTGTGTGTGCTTCACGTCTTCACTCACAGCAGCCCTAACAACGTGCCCGGGATGGAAATAATGGTCCTGGCTAAGAGCTGAAGAATTCTGGGTGTTGGGGCTGCCCTCCTAGGTTTTGATGAGTCAAAGGATTCCCCCATGAGATCCTGGAACAAACTAGAGAGTTACCTGTGTAGGACAGAGACCTTGTGCAATGGAGCACTGGGTGGAAGGTGGGTTATCTGCAACCTTGTAAAAACATGGTTGTAGAAAGAGTCCCGTTTCCCCAACGCTTCCAGAGAGACTCACATACATGAGCCTGTTCACGGCTGTGGGTGTTGCCAAATTTCTTCTCTTCTTTGAACCTTACTTCAGTCCCTCATAAGGCAGAATCCAGGCACAGTACCACACGCCTGGAATCCCGGCGCTCGGGAGGCGGAGGCAGGAGGACCATGAGCTTGAGGTGAGCCGGGTTACACAGCGAGTTCCAGGCTAATCCTGGCTCTGAAATCCAGTCTTGAGAAAAAAAAAAAAATGAAACCAAGCTAACAAGAAGAAGTAATAAAATGTGAAATGGGACTTTTAGTGTCCTTACTCCTTCAGTAGGCATAGCTCCCTGCTGCTCTTCTGGAGCTATGGCGGCTGGGCTCCAGCTGTTGCAAGCATCAGGCTTTATCTAGGACTATCTTGCCCTGCATCGCTTTCTGGCACACACCTTGCATCAACCTCAGTTCACATTCCCAGGCTTTATGTACGACATTTTATTGGATATTACTTCGTGTGTGATCCTCATGAAGTGAATCTCTGTCTCAAAAGAAAATTCTGACGTTCATAATGACCCACGATGTTAAAGACGAAACAGAAAGTTTAAATATTTATACAAGTAATTCTTGCATTATTGGGGGGAAAAGTAGAAAATCCCTGAAAACTAGCAAAGATTATAAAATACCATCCACAATTTTACCATTCATGCATGGCGACTATTTACATTTTAATGACTTTTCTTGAGGGCTTTTTATGCATAGTTTTTTTAAACATAATTATATCCATTCTCTATATGCAATTTTTATCTTTTTTCAGTTACTATTATATCATAAGCACTTTCTACATTACACAGTCTTTGTGAACATTGCATTTTATGCCTTCATAATGTTCCACGCCAGGATTACGCCACGGATTATTTAACCAAACATTCAAATTTAACCTTCTTTACTTCCTATTGCTTATGCTGCATCAGTGTTGATCTCGGCATAATAGATTCACCACCCCAGTTGCTCTGCCCCGGCCTGCTATCAGTGTCTTAGCTTATTCCATTCAGCTGGACACGTTGATGTGTGATTACTAAAACCAAGGATAGGCCCATTTTAAAGCATTCAGTACACGCTTATGAATAACTCTCTTTAAAAGATTCTGCCAATTTGCACTCTGATCTGCAACGAGGGAAAATACTCACTTTGCCACACTTTGGTTAATGTGCCCGTTCTGATTTTAAAAGACTGGCTAATTTGAAAGTCATTGATGCTGGTTTTATTTGCATGACTTTGATGAGCAGAGATATTGAAGCGTTTCCCTTGTTTGTTAAACAGCAGTGCTTTCTCTTTGTGGAAAGGCCAGTCATGTTCTTCCTGTATTCATCGTCGGAATCTTTGTTTTCCTTAAAGGTTTGTATTAATTCCGACACATAAATGCACTGTTCTTTCACTGTTGCATTGCTCCGGATGCGCTTGTCTGCTTCTTGTTTCCTTTTTAAGTTTGATAGAGATTCTCATGTACCCGAATTGTGATTTTTTTTTTTCGAGTCACATCTGCCCATTGTTTCCCTCTTTTGATCTTTCCTGCATCTTGGTACCTTTCTCTTTCCGGACCCTCCAGAAAGTCTCGCTTGCAAATTTTTGTAGTCTGTTTATGCTTTGATTTAGCAAAAATGACTCTTTGATCTGTCTTAAATTTGTCTCAGTGCATAATAACAAAAGGAGTTTTCCCATGGCTAGCCAATTACGGCAGTAGTTTATTGAATAGTCTTATTTTTTCCCCCTTCTTCAACATGTGTCGAATACTCACGTGAATGGAGACATCATCTGAGTTGTCTGCTATGCTCAGTTGGGCCAATGTATAATTCTGTTCAAATTCTGTTTGTGGGGGCTGGAGAGGTGGCTCAGGGGTTAAGCCTCTGCCTTGCAGGCGGAAGGTCCTGAGTTTGGATCCTAGACCCCATGTATAGACTCTGGGCGGAAGAGGGGGCGGCCTGCGTTTCTCGTCCTGGTAGGGCGGAGCCTGTGAATCCCGGGGCAGAGTTAATGAGGAGGAGGTGGAGGTAGTCCATGGTGGGTCCCAAATTTGCTGGTGGTTCTACACACACACACACACACACACACACACACACACACACACACACACATATGCGCACACACGCATACATGCACAATTGAATAAAAAAATTAAAAAAAACAAACAAATAAAATTCTGTTTGTGGGTTCCCATGTTTTCAATGAACTCCCTGCCATTCTCCTTTCTGCTTGACTTGGGAAGGAGCTGGATCAAGAATAAGCAATGGTTACAATGAGATCAGCACAAAGACAGAGACTCAAGCCACTCCCATCTGGCCTTGTGCCCCTCTATTTTGATATTTGACCTTGGTAGATGGTTTTATGTGCAGCTTTTTCTTCTGCAGGCTGTCTCCCGCCTGCCTCTGTGTTCCACGTGGGCATGAGAGCTTGGTGGAAAGCTCTTCTTGGAGGTGGGTTTGGTCCTTCCTCCCCTCCTCGTGCATTCATAGCAAAACTTTCCACTTATTTTTAGTCTAGTTTCCTCTGCCCTGGTTTCCTCCTCTCCTCTCCAGTTTGAGGGACAATTAGCTATTGGGGTGCTCACTGATTTGCTTCTTATCTTGAGACAGAGTTTTATGTACCTCAGGATGGTCTCTAACATTATTTAGTTGAGAGCAACCTTGAATTTCTAATCCTCCTTTGATTGAGGTGCTGCTGCTAAAGTTGTATGTCATTACGTCTGGTTTTATTTAATACTGGTGACTGGACCCAAGGCTTCAGGTACACTGACAGCCCTCTTTGAGCTGAGGCACATCTCTAGCTCCTATTTTGTCAAAGTCAATTCCTCCTACTTTAATTCCTTAAATGAGTTCTTCTCTATTTCTTTCCAGAGCTGATCATTTTTCATCTGTTTGTTACTTCCAATCTGACTCATGAAATCTTGGGGTTCTTTGCTACACATGAAGATATTGGAAAGAGCTAAACTGGTATATAGAATTCCTTGTAGGGTGGGCAATCAAGGAATTGGGTTATAGAAGAAATTCCCCCCAGGCTACCTGAGTGGAACTTCAGTATATCTGTTGTCCATCATCCTCTGCACAACAGGGCAAACAGATCGTGGGAAATGCTCACTTCACAGTATTCACAGGCTGATTCATGAACACCATCTTCTCATATACCTATGAAAGCTGCAGTTCTCTACTTACTATTTTAAAACAGGAAGGCGTGCCATTCAGAATTCACCAGAACACAGTCTAGGAAATGTCTGAATGGATGATGGCCCTGTGGGTCAGTATCACCATAGATGCAACATGTAGTAAATATTCTGAAAAGGATTCACTCACTTACTCATTCACTCATTCATTCATTCATTCATTCATTCGTTCATTCATTCGTTCATTCAGGTGTCAAGTACAGGCTCTGTTGTAGTTATTGTTCTCATTCTAAAACCTTAGGATGCAGGGTGATCTAGTCCATTGGAAGATGCAATTCTGATCAAGTTGGCTGGTTTCATCTTTATTTTCTAACAGTCTGCATTCATACTGATGGCTGAAATGTGGAGATCGATTCCGGTTGAGGCATATTGATAATCAGTTGTGATGCACTCCACCCGGACAAAGCTGCTGGAAGCCCAGGGAAGATGATGTCTTGCGGCTCCTTTGTAAATATGTTTCTCCTCCTTGCTGTCTTCTGTGAGAGAATGGCTTCACACCCACTGGGAGTTTGTAGTGGAGGTCTTTTGTTAATAAAACCACCAAATGACAGGTAACTGTGCTGCGACTTTCTCCACATGAGATCACAGAAAGCGGAGGCTTCCAGGGCAGCGGTGGATTCTTTGCTTATGGATCTTATATGTCGGCTTGTTTCAAAGTGAAGCATCTTATTTCCTTCCCTTGTGGGGGTGAGAAGAGAGAGAAGCACTGAACATTTCAGCATGCAGGTCTCCAGATTATATATGCTTTATGGACTTACAGAAAGGTAGGGAATTCTTAATTATAAGCTATGATCCCTTGACTTCTTTATTTAATGCACTAAATCTCTAACCATTAGTGTTAGCTTTGTTCAGTGTTTGGCAGCCAGTAGACCCTAAACAGAGAGAGAGAGAGAGAGAGAGAGAGAGAGAGAGAGAGAGAGAATGTATGTGTGTGTATGTGTGTGTGTATGTGTATGTGTGTGTAGTTTTGTGTTTGCCTGCCTGTTTGGGTGTATACGAAGGTCAGAAATTGACATCATTTAACATTGAAACTGGCTTCTCACTGAACCTGCAACTAACTGTTTCAGCTGGATGGCTGGTCAGCAAATCCTTGGGATCTGCCTTTCTCTTCCCTCCTCACCCCAATCCCCAGGCTGGGATGATAAACACATGCTGCCATGCCCACTTTCTTAGGTGGAGGGTGGGAGCCAAATTCAGGTTTTCATACACACATAAGCAAGCACTTTATCCAATGGGCCATCTCCCAGACTTGAATTTGTGTGTGTGTGTGCGTGTGTGCGTGTGTGTGTGAGTGTGTGTGTGTGTGTGCATGTGCACATGCAAGAGAGTACCCAAATGTGCGTGCTCAAGGATGAAATCAGGAATCACCTTGGATTACTCTACCTCCTTATTGATTTACTCTGGGGTGTCTCAGGCTTCACTTTCCAGAGCCAAAATTACAAGTGGCTGCCATATTACCCCTCCCAAACATTTTTACATGAACTCTGGGGATCAGAACTCAGTTCCCTTTGCTGGGGAGGCAAAGGCTTTTACCCTGGATCCATCTCCACATTCTCTGATATTTTTTTTTCTTATGATGAGATACTCTGTGGATTCTGGGGACACAAGAAACTAGTACTAGCAGCTTTAAAAAGTTTTGGGTGGATAATAGCTTTGTGAATAGTTAATGCTAACGCAGTGGTGCTTAAGAAGCCAAAAACACACACAAAAAAAGAAATTTCTAGGTACCACACCAAATACTGTTTGTACCTACATCATTGAACACTCACAACAACCCTGTGAAGGAGGCATCGGGATCGTCTCTGGCTTAAGGGTAAAGGCCAATGCCGAGCAGGCTCACAGAGCCATGATGAGGCCAGGCTTGCAACTCTCACATCCACGTGCACCCTGCTGCTTGGCCTCTTCTGTTGCACCTCCAGTCTCACAGGGGTGGACAGTGCATCAGGGGTCAGAGTGAGCAGGAAACTGGCTCTCCTGGCAGATGGGTTTGGAAAGCATTTCCCCTCATGACCTCAGGAACTCCTCTCATGAAGGTTTCCAGGGCGAGTGAGCTGGGCAGTTCGTAAGATGATATAAAAATATAGGAACTTAAGGCTGGAGAGATGGTATGCACACGCATACACATGTACACACACACCCTCACACACGTGCACACATATGGATATACCTACACGTGCAAAAAAAATACAGGAACCTAGACACACTGTTAGGTCCCTCTGCTGGTCTGGTTTAAGTCCATCTTGGTAACTCTAAGTCCATCTTCATTCTGTGAGTTGGAGGGGCTCCTCTCTTCCCATCCTTCTTTCTGAGTAGCAGCTGAGATAATCCCCCCTAACATCAGACTTTCCTACCTATTTGGGGGCTGTCTGAGCATTGTGGTTCACCTCTAACTCCACTCTATTGTGCAGGGCTGTGGTCTGGCACTGCTTCTCTCATTGAGATACCCATCCTGGAAATGCACTGTCTCACCATCTTTAAACAGCCCCTGGTGCAGCCTCGCCAGCTGAACACCGTTCAGTGGTTCCTTCAGATCCCAGCAAACGGACCTTTGATTCACTCATCTACCATGTAACTTCAGGAACTCATAGCAATAGTACTGCTGCCAGAGCAAGCCAAGAGGGACCACAGTGCTTTAGAGAGTGTATTATGGCTCTCTGTCTACACCAGCACACAAAAGGATGGAAAGCTGTAATGCCAAGGAGATCTACATGCTGGAGACCATGGCAGGCTCATAAGCATCCTGAAGCTCCTTGTCCTGATGGCCTCAGATTCTTTGTCACCTGCAAAAGGTTCTTCCTGGATGTGTTACACAGGTAGGCCACATAGACATGCATCTTCCCATGCCTGAGGGCAGCTGTTTGATGGAGAGTATGGACAGAGCTCCTATATGTGGGCTGAGGTGTCTGTCGATGAGGCTGTAAGAAAGATCTGGAAATGGACCAATAGGCAAGAGCTGCCTTTGCTCCCGCTTGGAGTGAATTTGGAAAGTTTTCATGAGGACTTTGACCTTACAGATCTTCATGAATAAAATATATGTTTGCTGGAAGGGAAACGTTTCCTCTACACACTCAAGTCCACATGGATGGCGGAAGTGACTGACAAGAGACAGGTTAACGGAAGAAATGACAAGATGGATTTGCGTGTGCGTGTAAGGGCAGTCAGTGACAGAATAACCAGAAACAAAAGGTCCACAGAGGAACTTAACAAAAGAGGGGGTGGGCTCAGGACTTCAATGAGAAAGCATGGGCATTTACACTGAGTGCTCTCTCTCTCTCTCTCTCTCTCTGTCTGTCTGTCTTTACTTCTGTGTCTGTCTCTGTGTCTTTTTTTCTCTCTCTCTGTGTCTGTCTCTCTGTCTCCATGTATCTTTCTTTATGTATCTCTCTCTATATTTTTCTGTCTCTCTCTTTCTCTGTAGGTTGGAGGACAATTTCAAGTATCATCCTCATAATACCATTTACCTCCTTCTCTGAGGCAGGGTCTGTCATTGACCTGAAACTCACTAAGCTACATTAGCTAACAAATGCCAGGACTTCTCCTATCTCCACCTCTCTGAGTGCTGAGATTATAAGTAAGTGTGTCTCACCACATCCAGCATTTTATATGGATTCCGGGGATTGAACTCAGGTCTTCATGTTCATAAGGCAAGCACTTCATTGGCTGAGTCACAACCTCCACCCCCTGACTCTCAGCCTTTCCACTGGACTTTTACATGTCAAGGGTCAGTTGAGTGCTCACTTCTCAGCATTAAGGGACAAGCCCATCTTTTTCCAATATGAAGGGCCTACTGAATGTAATTGCATTTTGAGGAGGTCCTGCTATTTGGGCAATGTTTCTTCTGTGTTTGTTGATTGTTGAAATGTTTTTCATTTTAAATTGATTATCAGGTTACCTTGGTGGGCTGTTAATCCTTTCATATATTTATCAAAGAAGGGACATATTTTATTTAACAGTCAATAGCATGATTTTTACTTATTATCTATTTAGTTGCATGGTATATGGATCTCAAATTTTACGCTTGCCTCGGGTCTTGCAAATGTCCAAGGTGGGCTTGATTTTACAGTTAGTGTTCATGAATGGAATGAATTTGGCCCATTTTATTTTCTACATAGAAAAAATGTTTTATGGGGCATGTCTTGCCAACATGATGATGCTAATGTGGGCATGGGCATAAGATGCCAGGTGGCACCTCAAGGCACCAATTGCTAGATATTAGTGAATTATATCATTAACAGATTGCAAAATTTTGGATGCTTTTCTGTGGATACCCAAGACCTTCTCATTAGAAAGGGAAAGGATTGACTGCTCTGTGCACACAGAAAAGCCCACATTTCAAGTGAACAGGCAAATCTGCTTCCCAAAGATCATCCCTCCCCATCACACCACAAATCTCCAACACAAAATAAACATTATACCAAGCTAAGCACCACCAGGCATCAATCATGTAGCCTGTGCTTTGTGGAATATTATTGGATGGCACATCACTCATCCTGCCTAACTCAACGTCTTGGAAATAGCTCATATATTTGCCTGATGTCAGTCACTCATCACTTAGCTTTACGTTGAGAGATATATTAGATAGGTGTGGTAGTAAGATGCTTAGTATTCCCACCCTGATGCTTAGCAACTTGGCACACCCGAGAAAGATCTGCTAGATAAGGCAAACCTTCTGGGCACATCCCTGATCTGTGGGAGATTGCATGGCTGTTTTCTTTGGGCAGGGAAATGCAATTCATTGGGGGCAGTACTTTAGGTTTAGGGACCTGGAGTCTATAAGAGGAGAGGGTGGGCAAGCACACAGATCACATTCATCCATTATTCTTGACTGTGGATGTGATGTGACCGGTCCCCTTGACTCCTGCTGCTGAGGTTTCCCTGCCGTGATGGACAATAACCAGGAACGTGAGCTATATAAACTCTTTCTCCCCTAAGCTGCTTAAATTGGTGTGTGGTTGCCATGATGCGTAGTGTTGCTGGCTGAGTTGTGCACATCTGTAATCCTAGCATTTGGGAAGTTGAGGCAGAAGGATCTTGAGTTTGAAGTTAGCCTGGGGTATCTGTGGAGACCTTGCCTTTCAAAAGCAAAAAGAGAGGACCAGTGAGACAGGGCGCCCCACTAACAGATCTAGTGATCTGAATTCAGTCCCCAGAGGCCCATATGGTACACTGTACACCCCTCCTGTTTTTTCTTTTTGTTTTTCTCTTCTATTTCTCAAATAAATAAATAAAATGTGAGGAGATAAATTTCTGTCATCTACACTGCCAGGTCATGTTGTTTTGTTACAGTAGGTTGAGAAGACTAATACATGCAGCCATAGGAAAATAACACAGTGGCAGCCCACAGCTTAGTTGCATTCCAGCTATTGATGCGCAGCCTGCAGGTGATATGTCACGTGCCTGCACTCCTGGTGCTCTTGAATTTGAGCCCAGCCTGGGTTACATAGTGAGCTTGGACTTACAGGTCAGCTTGGACTAAAAAGAAAGACCCCAGTTTAAAACAAAACAAAACAAAACAAATCAAAACAATAAACAACCCACAACAAAACTCCAAACAATAAGTGCACCTGTTCTCAAAGAGGAAGTTGCACAAAGGCTAGGTATCAGGAAATGCGGGCCATCTCATGTGCTTTGTATACCCACTGCAGATGTGTTTGACAACAATGATTTTTTTTATTTTAATTCAAGTGTGTGTGTGTGTGTGTGTGTGTGTGTGTGTGTGTGTGTGTAGAACCATGGACGAATTTGGAACCACCATGGACCGCCTCCACCTCCTCCTTGTTTATTCTGACCCGGGATTCACAGGCTCCGCCCTACCAGGACCAGAAATGCAGCCCGCCCTGCGTCTGTATGTGGGGTCTAGGATCTGAACTCAGCACCTTCTGCCTGCAAGGCAGAGACCTAACCCCTGGGCCACCTCTCCAGCTCCAACAATGAATGTTTTTAACACTTTGCCAAGCATCAGTTAGGTCTCCTGCTTGTGGACACTGAGAATTTGCATCTGCAACATTGCCTGCTTTATGTGCAGCTGCCGGGTTATTCCATTTCCCAAGTAAACACGGGGCACCTGGGGGCAGTGTGCTAACATGTTCAGCTGGGCAACACATGGCCCATGGTAGCTTCTACTAGCAATACATCATGGGCCCGAATCTTACTACACATACGACTTTGAGTCATTTCCTTGGGTTCTGTGAACATTGGTTTCCTCGCATGTGAGACGGGCATAAGAAAAGTATTTTACCCAGAATCACATTGAAAGGATTAATTGTCTTCAGGAAAGGCAAATTGAAAGGATGGCACCTCACACATGTGAATGCAATATTTAGCCATTATCATTATTATTACTATTACTACTGTCATTATTATGCTACTATTATCGTTATCTGACTTAGCTAGAGTGCCAAGAATGTAGCTTGCTATCTGGTCTTCATCAAAACAAACAGCTCACCTCATTCATGTCTGCATCTATGTGTGGGCACACATGCATGTATGGGTGCACATGTGCATGCAGCCTGTGGTGGCCTATGATTGATGTCCAGATTCATTAATTATTTTTCAACATCGTTTCTTGAGACCATGTCTGTGCATTAAACCCAGAAACTCATGTGTATGGCTAGTCTCACCAGCCAGCTTGCTCTAGGGATTCCCTGTCTCCAATTTCTGAGGCTGGAATTACACGTGGAAATCTGAGCTGATCAGACATTTTATAAGGAATGTGGGGATCTAAACTCTGGTCCTCTCTCTTGCACAGCGAGCACTTTAACCGCTGCACCACGTCCTCAGCCTTTATTTATATATATTTAATTCAATCTTCATATCCCTTCCTATGAGACAGTTATAGCTCGTCCTTAATTTAGAAACAGGGACACTAAACCCTGGGGACACTAATGGAATTGCACAGCATCATCTAGCAACTCAGCAACAAAGCCGGATCCAACCCCTGTGCTCCGACTCCCTCCCCGCCTTCCACTCACCAGGCTCCTTCCCCGATGCCACGGATCTGAAGGGGCCTGGATGTCAGCACCACCAACCAGATAGGACTTTGTACCAACAGTGTCTCTGGCCCACACAGAGCTTATCCTTCACTAGTGATTCCCAGAACATCAGGATAGCTTAGCTCTCTTTTCCAGCTTACGGCAATTAAGGTTGAAGATGTCATCCTACCTCGGGGGTTCCCCACAACTCTGGGAGAGCGGGGAAGATACTGGAAGGATGAGTTGAAGACGCATTCTCCAGTATCCCTCCTTCCAAACCTGCTCTGGTTTGTCACATACACTCTTGGAACTGTGTATCTGAATCCAAATCAGTCCTGGGGGGTGGGTGGGAAAGGCCAGGATGTAAATGCCCCCACTCCAGTGATGACACCGGCCTCTGGGGGGATGAGGGGCCACTGGGAACTGCAGTGCATCAAGGAATTACCTCTTGCTAATGCATCTGGAAGTGCTGGTCTGCTGGGGCCTCTCCAGTGGCAGTGGAGTGTTTCATTTCTATTCATTCCAGTCTCTGGGTTCCCCATTTAATGAGGTCTTTTACATTTGTCTTTAAAGAGAGCTCTGACTCACATGCAGTCTAGCTGTTAGCTAGACTTCCAGCGCTGGAGGGAACAGGGGCGGAGTAAGAAAGACCAGCAAACCCACCTGCTATTCTCCGAGGAACTGGCTGTCTCTCTATCCCACGTGGTGTTTCAGAAGCCTCCTCCCATTTAGGAGTTGAACTTCTCCAGTTCTGGAATAGACTACAGACACAGGGTTTATTCACAACCCCCACCCCTCCCTCCAAGGAGGGTGGGACCCCCCAAGGATCAGAATGTGTTGGCATTCTCAGGAAAAACAGCCAGCAGGTGATGGGACTCTCTGGCTGCCTCCTCCATCCCTGCTTCTTCTCAAACTGTGATACTGATGATCTCACATCTGTGGCCAGACTCAGAGTTCTAGGCAAACCCTAGATACTCACGTGCTCTCAAAGGCAGCTAGGAGCTCCTCTTATCGCATTTCTGTTGCTACAGCAAAATACCTGACTGGGTTTAGAGGGGCGGAGAATGCAAAAGATTGTGCTTGGTGGCTGGTGAGAGACTCCTGCTGCAGCATACGCTGACGGAGGCGTTACTCACATGGTGAGAAGAAATAAAACTCCTCGCTTGCATTTCTCTTCCTGTGCTTACATAGCCAAGGAGACCACAGTAGGACCCCCCCTCCACACACACACATGCCCTGTCCTCATGACTAACCCTGATTACCTCCTCTCTTCCTTTCATAGCTCATTGCTGTAATTAATACATGACCCATACTCATCTTTTCTCTGGTGGCCAGATGGGACATCTCAACCCTCCCCCTCAAAGATTAGGGGATTAAAAAATTTTAGATGATGCTACAATAATACAACATGAAGCAGTGAGTGAAAACTCAAAAGGTATTTAAGTGCCTTTTTGACCTCTACCTGAGAAACTTGAGTAATTCTATATGGAACATTTTAAGGATATCATATATATATATATATATATATATATATATATATAATGCTCATTATATATGCAAATATATATGTATACAATTTTTATATACAAGTGTAAGTCTTCACAACTTTCAAATTTGTTTAATTTACTCTGTGTGTGTGTGTATTGTGTGTGTATTAGAGGGCACAGTATGTCCCTGTTGAGGCCCAAGGGTGATTTCGGGAATCATCCTGGATTGCTTCTACATCCTTCTTGCTTTGCTTTGGGATTTCCCAGGCTCTGCCCACCAGGGCTGGAAGTATAGGCTGATGCCATTTCCCCCTGGCATTTTTATGTGGGACCTGTAATTGGAATACAGGATCTTCTGCTTGTGAGGCAGAATCTTAACCCCCAAACCATCTCTGCAGCCCGTCTTCATAACTTTTTAAAAATATGACAATATGTGCTGTGTATCTCTCCAGTAAATACATATGATTCTGCTTACTATATTTTTTTTATTTTAAGGATTCACACTAAAATGTGCATCGGAGATCCTTCAACTTCATTGTGTGGATGGAAATATAAAGTGATAATAAAAATTTAAAGGTAAATAAGTACATGACCATGGAAGTGCCCATCTCATCAATGAACCAACCCTCCATGAGTGAGTGGATAGCTGAATGGACTACTACCAGGAAGATGGGTCTTGTTTAACCAAGCATCATTGGGGGCATACTTTGGAAGGGTGTTTCGTGTCCAGGGACCCTTCTTTGGTGTGTCTAGCAGGAGTTCTTCCTCGCCACAGGTCTGTCATGATGGAGCCAGCTAATCACAGACGGAACTCTCTGACACCATGAAGGGAGAGAAACTTTTACTTTGTGTCACTGTGACAGTTGATCAGCACATCAAGTGACTGGCCAAGAACTAACACACAAAGAACTACAAACCTAAAGAGTAGAGGATTTAGAGTGGAAGGATCTATCTGTAACATGGAATATGGTTAAATTATGGAGACTAGGTCATCCTTATTAGATGCAGTTTCCTCCAGAACCACTCTTTCACCCGGGTCTACTTGTGAACTGCAGGTGGTCTTCTCCCACTAGCTGAGGGGGGAAGACTCTAGAGAGAGCTCCAGAAGAGGGCACTGGTGAGTTTCCACTGAGCCACGTTTAGGAAATGGTTTAGACACTACCCTGATTACAGTGGATGACTGGGGGCGGACATCCTGGTAGCATCACTATCCCCGGAAAAATTATACCTTTAATATTATTTTCTGACACAAAACCCTTTTGAAAGTCTCTTTTAAACTGTTGTAATAATAGGAGTCATAGACCTGGAATTCAGGGGAGATAAAGTGAACTTTTTTTTTTAAGTGAAATGGACCAAATACATCCTTTTTACAGAGTTAACCAGGGAAGGAAATCATCTGAAAACAAACCCAGTGAATGATAGTGATGTTCAGGGAGGGGCCGAGGCGGGCTGTGTTGTAGGTGATAAGCTTCACTGATGGCCACAGGATGCTCAATTAACTCGCAGAGTTGAGCGACTATTGGGTTTGCTACCAATCGCGTCCAAGCGAGGGTTCTTCTGGGACACTTCTCGGCTGCCAGTCCTCGGAATAAAGCAGCGTGACGCCGCTGGTGCCGTTGGCTGGCGTCAGTGAGCAGATGTCACCTAACTGTGGCTCAGCCTCATTTCCAGAGGAGCATTGCATAGCACGTACCCTGCACCCGGCAGCCTGCGAGCAAAGATTCTGCTGCCCCAGAATCTATACAGCCCGGGTTCCAGATGAGAATGGATGGGAACTGCAAGGGGATGCTTTTCAAAGAGCTTGGGGGGAGGTGCAGAAATAAACCCCAACCTTAACTCCTCTTGATCATTGCTAGCTTGTTATCTGTCACGGTCTTACATTTTTGCTGGTGCAATGTATGGACCCCTTATACTCATGCTTGTCAAATGAGCATCAATTGCCTACTTAGGGCAAAAAACATCTTGGGTCAGTAGAGATGGAACAGGGACATGATCATACCCACCTTCTTGTCTTCAGAGTACTTATAGCTTAGTAGAATATAGAAAATGGGCAAGAATATTGATACAAACAATATAGGCCCAACTCTAATACCCAGTAGTCAGTATAAGCAACTGTACTAGACAGTTGCAGGTATCAATTAGATGACTGAAAGATGAGTCTTTAGGCATGCCTGTGAAGAATTATCTGGTTAAGGCAAGCTATGAACAAAGATGTGGGAGATTATCTCATTGATGTGGGAAGAGTCAGCTCATAGGGGGTGGGGCCATTCCTGGGGTGATGAATTTAGAAGGTGAATGATCAGTGTGGTACACAGGATGCTGGTGAGAACTGTAAAATGATACAATGACCGGGCAAAGCAGACAGTTATCAGCACTTAGGGAAGGGCTGCGGAGACAGTGCAAGAGTTAAAACTTTTGACTCCAAGCAGAAGGACCTGACATCCAATCCTCAGATCCCATGTTCAAAAGTCAGGTAGATAACGCAGTGGCCTGCAATTCTGCGGTCTCTGAGCCTGGGAGACCCCCCAGAACAAAGTAATAAGGAAGTCAAGCAATCTAGGGTGATTATCAAAGCACCCTTAGGCCTGTGCACACACACACACACACACACACACACACACACACACACACACACACACACACAGAGTGTTCTCTGGTACACATACATACATGCACACACTCCCGCATGCACAAAGTATTTTAGAGAGTTATCACATGGTTCAGCTTCTAAGTGTAGATTCATGGAAAGTGAACATTAAATCCATATAAAAATCATATGTGAATGTTTATGTCATCATTATCCTCAGTAGGCAAAGAGGAGAAACAACCCAGACAGTAACCAGCTGACAGGTGGACAGATTGAAGGTGGTATATCCATACAACATAATAGTGGTTGTGATTAAAAAAAAAAACAAAAAACAACAACAACAAAAAAACATGTGCTGATGGAGTATATGAATCTGGTGATTCTAGAAAGCTAAGTAAAAGATCATGAAAGGTCACATACCATATGATGTCACTTATACAAAATGTTTAGAAAGAACAAATCTCTATAGAGAAGAAACAGATACACCCCGCTTAGGAATAAAGGCAGAGCACCTGGGAAGGATTCTGTGTAGTATTTAGAGTCCTCTGGATCGCCTTGTTTTGGGCCTTCCCCTTCAGCTCTTCCACAGTCCTAGCTGATCTACTTATTTAACACCTGTTAATTTTTCTTCTTGTTTCACCTATCTCTTCTCTATTAATAGATTTTGTTTCTTGTCAGTTTCCTACATGTATATAGTAGATGGTGATGATTCTCCCCTTCATCCTCTTTTAGTTTTATGTCATGATTGAAGTAAGGGGGAGACCCCCAGATGAGAAACTTGCCTCATGAAGATATATTTTTCCATGTTTGACTCCTCCCCCATTAAATCTCTTGCTTTCTCATATTCTGACCTCCCCCACCCAATTCTTTTGCTTTCCCTCGTATTTCAAATGCATCTGAAGTTTATAATCGTCGTCTGTGAGGAGGTCAACATATGTCAACTTTCTCCTCTGAACTCTAAATGAAACCTTATATTTGGCTATAGGTAAGGAACACAGAGTGATTAGATAATATCTCCTCCAGTTCAGCCTTGGACAATAATCACTATTGATTATCCTTATCATAACACAATATGAGATAAATATCCTTATCTCTATTGTTCAGATAAAGATGGAGGTTGGAGAGGCCTTAGTAACTAGAGCTTCATCAGAGGCAGTGAGTTTTAATCTGCAGACCTGGCTAGATATTTCTGTTTCCATCCTCCCCTGAATTTTGAATGACCCTGAATGACCCCACATACGCATGCTTCATTGATTTCCATACATACATGGGGATTTATAACGGTGCTTATGACCCTCTGTGGCTTCTTTTTATTAGAAGAAATGAACTTGAAGACGTTATTAAACAGTGTGTGGCTCAGTTCAGGTTGGAAGCAGATGCAGAATGTAAATGAGGAAGAGAGCAGTATGATGGGAACTTGGGAGCTCAGTCCTTCCACCCGGCTACAGTGTGGATGGCAGACCTTTCCCTTTATGAACTATGTGCCTCTGATCAGTAATTTCTCCCACTGAATCACAGTTTGTCCAATTCCAAATTGGGCACAATAGTCCTCTGCAGAATGAGTACAGAACTCAGCATGAAAGCTGATTTTTATTTTTTTTTAAATGTGTGTATCTGTATGATGTCTCTCTGTGTATATGAATGTGAATTGTGTGTATGTACATGTGTGAGTGTGCATATATATGTGTATGCACTTGCATGTTCCTGTGTGTGTGTGTGTGTGTGTGTGTGTGTGTGTGTAGACATGTGTGTACCGAAGGGTGCTTGTAGGGATCAGAGGACAGCCCCAGGCTCCAATCCCTGTCCTCATCCATGTTTGAAGCTTGGTCTCTCCAGGCTTGCTGGCCTTTGTGTGACACTGCAGGAATTCTCCTGTCTCTGCCCCACCTCATTTTAGCGGAGCTGGGATTACAGACACATCCATCTTTTCAGAAGATTTTTTTCATATGCAAACAGTCCATGCCCTCACTCCCCCTCCTCTCACCACCCTCCTTTCTCATCCTTCCAGCCATGCCCCTTCACGTCCCTCTGCATGTGTGGACCCCTGCGTTACCTTTGGGGCACCTGGACTAGTAAGGGATCAAGCCTCTGTGGTAGTAGAAGTGGTCTTCAGTGGGTAAACCCACAAGTGGGGAAGCTCCCGGTCTGTTGTCTAGCACCTGCCCCAAAGATTCTCCATGAGTGCAGCTGTTTCTCCTGAGATCCTGGCTGGTCCATGGGGAATGTTGATAATAGAACATTCATCTTTGTGTGGATACTGGGGATCCAAACTCTGGGCTTCATGCTTACGTGGCAAGCACTTTATCCATTGAGCCAACTCCCCAGCCTGAAAGCTGACTTTACACTTCACAAATGGCAGGAAGTAAGTAGGCTTGTCAAACTGGAATGCGTGGTGTAGTCCAGATGCATTACAAGGTGAAAGGAGACCACTTAAGCGGCACAGAGACCCACACCTTCTCCTAGTGTGCTCCTTGATATAATTTTACTTTTCATCTTCTGAGGATGCCAGTCCCAAGACACACTTCATGCTACCATGGGCCACCACGTTCTCCCTATGTGACTTCACATTTTAGCAAACTTCTGGGCAGTTGGCAAGGCTGTAACTATACACACTTTCTGGAAAAGTGGCTTTGCCATTATTTCTTAACTTTTGGCTTTTAATTTTCTAATCCTCGTCCAGTCCCAGGGAAGAAAGAATCATTCCTCCTACCCTCTTCACTCTGGTATTAAGTTAGAAAGTAGAGTTATAATCCCCAGGTCTCGCTAGGGATGAACTTGAATAAACAGAACTATTTGTTTATAATCCTTTGGAGTTGCATTTTGAAGTAACATAGCTTGTGTGCGCCCCCCACTGCCAAGCCTGTGTTAGAAACTTAATCCCCCAAGACAACAGGATTGAGAGGCTGGGCCTAGCAGGAGGACTTTGAGTCTCTAGACTCCAACCTCGTGAGTGGATCATTGTCAATCATGAACGAGTCCTGAGCTATGAATCTGATCTCTTGATTTCCCTCACCCACTTGGTCCTTTTTGGCATGTTATGACATGGTACAATGCAGCAAAATCCCTTGATCTTAAACTTGCCAGATATTAGCGCTACAGAAAATATGAATTACCCCTTACTAAACTCAGTGGGTCACAATCACACAAAAAGACATGAATGTAAGAGGGATACTGATCAGAAGAAGAATGCTTTCAATGGGAGAAGGAGGGGGGATGCTATCAGGTAACATGAAGTGAAAATGACTTACAGTCATTGTATCTATGTATGAAACTATCAAAGAATGAACAAGGGAATTAAAAAAGCAGCACACAAGTGTAACACAAGTGTGGTTTATTCTTAAAGAACATAAATGATAAAAACAATCTTTTTAAAGTTAAAAAAAATCTGTAGGAAATAGACACTTCTTTGCTACCCAGTCTTTGCTATTCTAACATGACAGCCCAGAGTAGATGAAGATAGAAGCACTGGGTCAGAGATTTTTGTCTTGGCATTGCTTGCAAGGAAGCTAGGAGGGTTAGAACCAAATACATACATCTACTTCTTTCTTCCCTCACCCCTGTGTTTTAAATGTGTTTGTGGGGTTATTCAAGAATGAGCTTATACAACGAGCTTCAAGTCTGTCCATGTTCACTGTTCTATCTTCCTACATCTCTTCTTTTCTTCAATATCACAACCTAATGCAAGTATTCCCTGCCCCTGTATGTTCAACAACTAAAGGCATAGAGCACTGCATGCAGCTGGTGCTTCGTGAAAGCTTAAGTGACCTCCCTCTAGCTAAAACAAAAACAAAATTGAGTTTTCCCAGACATGCCTACCTTCTACCCTACACTGCACAACCGAAAATGGATCTGTCTGGGAAGGCCTCTGAGTCCACGTCTGTGTGGTGACAGCTGTCCAAACAGAAGAGGTATTATGCATTTGGAAAATGAAGTTATTTGGCTGGATTGATGGTGTGTGACCGGGAGTGGCAGATGTCTGCTTCTGTGCTGTTGCCCTCCCTCTTTTGATCTCCAAAGCCGACACACTAGAGAGAGATGGATTTGATGCAAATGTCATTCTCCCCTGTGAAGGAAAGAAGAACATTATTGTGAGTGTGAAAGTCCTGCCATGAGGGTCTCGTCAACTAAGAGCTGGCCCCTATCTTCTACGTGTTTGGAAGCTAATTGTTTCAGTTCTTGAGCATGCCGATGGGCACTTTGGCGTCTCCTTCCAAGCCACATCTTTGGGACTTTCAAAGAGAAAACTAGTCATTTTTCTTTGGAGTTGCAGAATTTGTTGTCACCCTCGTTTGATAAAGGCAGAATGAGTTATGCATTGGGCTATTCTGTAAGGATTTGCTTACTTGAAAAGCAATGGCCAGTGGAAATCAATTCTAGAATGAAGTAATTCTAAATTCCAGGGTGGTGCCCCCTATGTAGCACAAGCCTTTCTGAAGAGCGAGGCTACCATTTGTGACCAATCTGTTGCATAAAGAATTCTCTAGCGCTCTTTTATTTCTGCCTTCTCTCACTCTCCAAGCCCAAAACTCACATCATGAATCACATGATTTCTGACCAATAGATGCAATTGTGCACACAAGCTCCAAGGAGTAAAAGTGAGATAAGCTTCAGTGTTCTAGAGATAACTAGAGGGTGCTGCTTCAGTCCCCTAGAAACAAAGGACAGAGGATCATAATTTATCTGCCTGCCCTTCATCTCGCACTGACTATGCTCATGCCAAACACAGCCAATCAGAGTTCTTGACTTTGACCTCACATGATGACCATTTTTCCCATTCTGAGGAAGAAGGATGTTGAGTATTGGGAAAGTGTGTTGACTCTCATTTCTCTACTCAGACAAGCATTTCCCAGGCCCTCATCGAGCCAACCAAAGGAATAGACGGAGGAGGAAAAACACATTCAGCAGAACAAGAACAGAACGTCATCTGTGGGTGAGGCATCAAGGAATCCTTCCAAGACAGAGAACAAAAGGATCATAGTTCTGCAAGATACTAAGCTGGTCAACATTCCTTCCAAACATCACAGTAGAAACCAAATGGAAAATTCCTCCCTGGGACTCCTGGCTTGGAAGAACAATACTGACCGCCGGAAAACATCCTAGGAATGTTGCACTTGGACTCTCTTTTCCATGCCATCCATGCAAAGCTAGTGACCCTAGAGGGTCTGTGGAGATCCAACACTGGGAAAGGTACTAGCAGCTACTGTGTACATGGAATGAAGACAGGCCAAGTAGAAGATGCCAAATCTTATCTGATTGCTAGGTTTGGGAGTTTTATATTTTTTATCAATTTTTTTCTACTTTTACAAATCTATTGAGTATTTATCCCTGTTTCCCTCCCTCCTCCCTCCTGTCTCCTGCTCTCTTCCCTTCACTATTCCCTCCTATGCCCTCCCACACTTCTGCCTTCATGCTTCAATGGACCTCAGGGTTCACTCTGGCTTATTTACTCCTGAGGGGGTTCAGGCCTCTGTGTGTAACAAGGTACCTCTCTTCAGGCCACCCTACTGATATATAAGTTTCCTTTCACTCATCCAACTTTAGACACAAAGATTTCCACTATGAGTTCCCATTCTATGGGTGTAATAACAGGTTCCTACTGTCTTCCTACCTATTGGTTTATTGGCTGTCTTCCCTATTGATCTATATTTCTCTCCCATTTTTAGGTTCTTGTTCTAGTTTACAGTAACAGGGATGGATACCATTCTGACAAGAGGGTCTCGAGTCCAATCAGAAAGCTGTTGGTTATCTCCTTAGTACTCATGCCACTATTACACTGGTGGTCCCCTGTTGCCATGGTGATCTATATTGCAACTTAAAGAACTTATGCCGTTGATGGAGCTTGTGATTATTTCTCTTACCCAGTAGTTTCTATAGTATTCCTTGATTCCGTATAAGCAATCGAGCAAGAAGAAAGTCCTGTACCAGTTCCAGCTGACGCAACTTGTAGGTTGGGGAGTTTTAAAGAATATTAGCATGATGAGTGAGTGGTTGAACTATGAAGTTAATAGTTCATAACTTAAACTTGAGAATATTTGGTTAAGTGAGTTAAACCTGTTACCTCAACTGAGTTTCAATTTTTTTTGTCTGTTGCTCTGTAGAGCAGCCAACATTTCTAAGGGATATACTCTAAAAACGTGGTTCAGAGAGAATGAGAGCTTGAGGTCAGTTGGAAGCCCATGCTGGACATTATATGCTGACTACTTACTAGATAATAAAAGTTCAGACACAGAACACATTATCGCCTCACATCAGACTCTTACAATCTTACCACCTGCTCTGCCTCCGTGCTTCCTGAGTCTTGAGGTGGGAGTGGGTGAGGTTATAAGTTTCTGTTTAAGGACAAACAGTCCACAGACATTTATTTTCTGCATTTTGGTGAGTTGTGCTTTTCAGCAATAAACTTCTTCTGCTGTAGAAGAAAGCTTCTAGGTTGAGTGCTTTTCCAATCTATGAGTATAATAACAGGTATTTATAAAGTAGTTTGGTGTACTGTATTCCTAGCTAAAGATTCATAGTCTGCTCTTGTCCTAAGACATATGTCTTTTCCTTTCATAATTCCTTGTCCTAGTTTACAGTAACAGGAAAATTAAAAGAAAACACTTTCATATTTTATCAGGGATCAGAATTAGGGCTATTGTGTGATTATGCTCTTCGATAGACCACTACTTAAAATGTCTGGGAAGAGTAATTAACCTGTTTTAGAATGACAGCTAAAGAGAAGGAATGATGTTTGAACTGGACCTCGGTAAGAACCTGTGGTATTAACTCATCAGACACTATGAGAAGAGAGCAAGTACCCTAAGGTGACTGAAACATGGCAAATGAAAGGGAAAGTAAGGGCTTCAATTTCTTAACTTCTTTCCTGTAACAAATATACAACCCAAGCCATTTAAGGAAACAGGCATATATGCAGGCTCCCATTTTCCAGGTTACAGTCCACTGTGGTGGAGTTGTACAGTATTCAGAGTAGAGGTGTCAAGGACCCCTGCCCTGGCATGTGAGGCATTGATTTGTTTTGTACCATAAGATAGAGTAAGAGAAAGACAAGACACATATAGAGAAGTTGGGATCAGGTGGACTTGAATAGAGACATAGCAGCCCAAGAATGCATAAGCAAAACTATTAATAATGCTGTATCAGGAAGAGGGGGAAAGAGGGATTTCATGGATATGGGAAAGAGGAGGTCGGGAGTTTCTGTAAGGAGATCAACCAGGTATAAGCAACTCTTATCTGAGGAATGATGGCAGTTCGCTCCAGGCTTGCCAGTATGAATATGCTATGACATGGTTTGCTCATGCTAAATCTCCCACATGGCCAGAGATCTTTCCTACAGTCCTTCTGAACTGCAGATGTTCTCCACAGTTTTCCTGTTGCATACTTGCTTTCTAACATGCCTGCTTGCCAGATGGCAGCTAATTCTCTTTCTGTCTTTAACCACCTCCCTAGTAAATGATCCCACTCACCA